>QNQO01011611.1:0-52021 GCA_003290165.1 Berberis thunbergii
GGCGGATCAATGTTGGGGTGACGCTAGGGCCTGTTATTCCTCCAAATAATCATGACACTTGTACGACGCAGAATTTGGACCATTTTGGTGTATCATCATTAATTATCATTTTTAGCATTTCGAATATTATTTTTTATATCGATATGTTTAATTCTTTTGTAGTGTTGGATATACGATCACTTTAGCCTTTGGGGTACCGCTCAAGACTCGTGAAAGGTTCGCCTCCTTACTATGGATAAGTGGGATTGCCCCCAACTTAGCGGGGTCGCGAGTTTAGAAATTTTGATTCTTAGGGAGAATCTTGATGACATGTCTCCTAAAGAGGTAAAAGTTTTTCATTTAAATTCATGTTTTATCTCTGTAAATTTAATAAGTTCATGTTTGTATTGTCAGGTTATTTGGGACCCTTATACGGAATCCAAGCGAAAAACTCCACTTCACAGCATTACTTGGTTCAAAGGCTGTTTGTTATGCCCTGACGTTGAAGAATCCTATCACCCTGATCAAGTGATGAAAAAGACGGGAAGGGTGTATGTCATTCCAAGTCCCCCATCCAATCCAAAATGAAGAATAGATGTTGATCTAGCCACAACTACTCGGTGAAGCACAAGATACTGTCTTCATTTGCTGCAACTTGGCAGAATCATCTCTTGTCAATTGAAAACATAAGAGCACTAGTGAAGCTTCCATGGGATTGCAACAAGGACTACTTGGAGTTGTTTCATGAGAGGACACATCCTTTAAAAAATCAATTGTTCATATCTCACAATCGAGTAATTGATATACAGTTTAACAAATTTTCTCACATTTGAAATACATTATGGATTTTTTTTTACTAAGATCAATGTTTTCCTTACAATACAAATTGGTTGATGAGGTTGTTCAGTTGGTGGACGCCTCTAATAAAGGATGGAATGTGGATACGGCTGTGTTTCTCAATAGAATAGGTGAGCTACTAAGACAAATGTCTATGCGGATGTTCTCCTCCTTAAGAGATAATGAGGCAAGAAGCAAACAAACCTAGTCAAATGGTGATGGTGGTGGTGCTCCAAGTGGTGGTTCTCCGAGTGGTGGTGCTGCAGGTGGTGGCAGGGGGAAGGGTGGTGCTGTGCTGCTGGTGGTTTTAGAGGAAGATTTGAGGGTAGTGCTGGTGGTAGAGGAAGGGGTGGTGGCATTGGGTGGTAGATGGAGATGAAGGGGTGGTTGTGTTGAAGAAAGTGAAGTTTTTGCTGGTGGTGGCGTTGAGGGTCTGAACCAAGAAGAGGCATGAGAAGAATATGTTTGAAAAAGAACCCCGGAAAAAGACTAAGAGGAATTGATGTATAATTTTAAGATACAATTTTCTTTGTTGTATTAGTTAGTGATTTCGGAAATAATTTTCAGAAACAATTGTTTTTGTAATGAATATATGTTTATGCAATCAATATGATGTAGCATCAGTATTTATGTATATCTCAGTAATGGTTCTAATGTTAACTATAGTCCAAGTAAAAAGAACAAATTCTATCAAAAACAATAAAAAATTGACACAAGGTGAACTAAAACAAAAGATTTACAATTTTTTTTTACAAATGCAAGAGCCGCTGCGAATGTGATAAACACAATCACAGTGACACTTCATTTGGGTTTTGAAAACTAATGTCACATAAAATAACATCAGACACAGCGGCTCATGCGAAGCATATAAACGGAATCACCGGTTAATGCGAGCCTAGCTTTTCTGGTTAGCAGTGACTGCCATGTTTGAACAAAAAAAGAGTCTGAATTTCTATCCAAACACATCACTCGCTGGGAGTAATTATATTCCACTCGCTGCGTTTGAACAGAAATCCAGACTTTGTCCAAATTTTCATTTTTTGTATTTGAACATTTTTTTCATTTTTCAATTCCTATGGGTTTGATACATTGTGGACATATTTGATTTATTGCTAAACCTCATTTTGACATTCTCAAGTTTAGGTGTTTAATAGTGGGGTTTAGCAATAAATCAAATATGCCAACAATGTATCAAACCCATAGGAATTAAAAAATGAAAAAAAAAAAGTTCAAATTAAAAATATCCAAAGTTTGGATAGAGTTTGGATTTCTATCCAAACGCAGTGGTCGCTACAAGTGGAATTCCATTTTTTTGTATTTGAATTTTTTTTCTTTCATTTTTCTCGATTCCTATGGGTTTGATACATTGTTGACATATTTGATATATTGCTAAATCCTACTTTTGAATACCCAAACTTGAGAAGGTAAAAAATTAGGTTCAATAATAAATCAAATATGTCAACAGTGTATCAAACCCATAGGAATTGAAAAAAATGAAAAAAATAAAAGTTTAAAAAAAAGACATCGTCTGGATTTTTGTTCAAACGCAGCAGTCCCTATGAAGATTTCTATTACACTCGTAGTGACCACTCCGTTTGGACAGAAATCTAGACTATGTCCTTTTTTTGAACTTTTATTTTTTCATTTTTTTTAATTCCAATGGGTTTGATGCACTGTTGACATATTTGATTTATTGCTAAACCCTATTTTTTACCTTCTCAAGTTGGCGTGTTCAAAATTGGAAATTTGCAATCAATCAAATATGTCAATAGTGTATCAAACCCATGGAAATTGAAAAAAAAAAACTAATAAAAGGGTTAAAAAAATGGAAAGAGTCTGGATTTCTGTCCAAATGCAGCGGTTGCTACAAGGATGTCTATGCCACTCGCAGTGACCATTTGGTCAGAAATCCAGACTCTGTTCATTTTTTTGTATTTGAACATTTTTTTCAATTCATGTGTGTTTGATACACTGTTGACATATTTGATATATTGCAAAACCCCACTTTTATTCATCCAAACTTGAGAATGTCAAAAATGTCATTTAGCAATAAATCAAATATGTCAACAGTGTATCAAACTCATAGGAATTGAAAAAAAATCAAAATCAAAAAAATGAAAATTTGGACAAAGTCTAGATTTATGTCCAAATGTAGCGGTCGTTGCGTGGAAGTGGCCGCTACGTTTGGACAAAAATTCAGACTCTGTCCATTTTTTCATTTTTTGTATTTGAACATTTTTTTTTTTTTCATTTTTCTCAATTTCTATGTGATACACTGTTGACATATTTAATTTATCAAATATGCTAACAGTGTGTCAAACCCATAGGAACTGAAAAATAATTAAAAAAAGGTTCAAATACAAAAAAATGGACAGAGTCTCGATTTCTGTCCAAACTCAACGCTCATTGTGAGTAGGGTAGCTATAGTCGCAGTGATCGATGCGATCCGGTTTATTATATTCGCATTAGCCGCCGTGTTTGATGTCAATCCAGGTTGGTTATTTTTCAAGATGCAATCGCAAGAGTGTTGCGATGTTGTCTGCCATAATCGCTATGGTCGTTGCGATTTTTGTAAATATATTCGCAGCGGCTTGTGCGTTTAATGTCTGAAATCTTTTTGACAGCAGAAATTTCAGACTTTGGAATGTAGTCCATTTTGCAATCTAAATTTTTTCCTCATGTTTATGTTACTATACAGTTACATTTAACATTAAAATAATATAAAACATCCATAAAACTACTCATCCATCTATAAAATACAAAACCAATACAAATCTTCATGAAATATAGAATATAATTTGTTGATATTTAATGATAAAAAAGATACAAGTCAAGACTAAAACAAGTTGACTTCTCTTACAATTTGATATCGTTTATATACAAAATGTCATTTACAAATATATAAAAGCTACAAAATGTGCTTCAATCATCAAGTACAACAACCACTTCCCTTCATCTTTGCTTTTGATGCGTCGTATTTGTTAACCATCGCGTCACCTATCTGCAGTTGACTTTCGAATGAAGTCTTCCATGAGTATGCTTCTGGGAACATGCGTGAAGGCCAAGTCAATACTATCCGAGGCAGTGGTGGTGTTGGTGTCATATGAAACAAGATGAAGTGTTTATTTTGTGAAATGTGTGCCATGAAACATATATGTACATTGTTTAAGTTTGACGACCGCCGAAAAAATACGAAAAACATGTATTGTTCTGATTCCCATAACACACAAATACACAACTATAACGGTTGGTCGCAAACTCTAACATATGCGGTTCAATAAACCATTTTTCATTGGGAATGCATACAGTGCCTTCGGGAATTGTCAGAACATCTTTCACAAACTTCACCCCTCTGTCATTCCACATTCGAACCCAAAAGTCATGGTTACCTTCAAGTTCCAATAGTAGTTCATGTCTCATTTGTCTCAGACCAATGTTCTCTTCGTAACATAAGAAGTTGCGTGTGCATTTGAATCCACAATTGCCATCAGAGCGTACATTCTGAATGTCCTCAATATAATCCCGAATTCAGAGGAATTTGCTTCATATACGTAGATTTTCACTTTGGCGCATTTTGTTTTTCTTAGAAACGCTAGCTTGACTTCTAAGCTCCTCTTGTATCTTCACGTACTCATTACCAGAAGGGTCCCTTTTGGTGGACTTCTCATGCTTAGACAATTTCTTTTTTTAGGTCTCATCTTCCTCTTTACAGCTTCATTTGGTTCAATCATGACACATGAATTGGAGTAGCTTCCTCTTCAACACCAACTGCTGATCAGGAGTGAATTGTAAGAACTTTTGCTTGACGGCGTCTACCACAGGATCTATAATCACTTCCGCACTTGCATGAATATGTGTTTTGCCAAGTTGCATCCAATGCTCGTATAACATAGACAGTGAAAGTTGACCATTGGGAGTGAAATATTGGGCCATTTCGTGAGCACAAGGCAACCCATGAGTGGTTCTTAGCACACACTAACACTTTACCAGGTCAGTGCCCACAAATTCAGCATCAGACCTGCCAATTTCAAATAACATCAAGTCAAGAGCCTTATGAGACAAAGACCCATGAAGTTTTCTAAATAGTGGAACAATGTGCTATTTCTTCACATTCGTGAGACTTTTTTGGAATGATGCTTCAATCTCTACAAGTTGGCATTGGATCATGTCATGCATTTTCATCCATACATTATAAAATGTACCTTGGGACTTCTCCAACATCTTCTTCAACCTAGAGTGTGCACCTTCAACGCGACCGATTGTCCGTTAGCCAAAATGCATGAAATTGTCGGTCCATGCATTCACAAAGAACTCCTTATGTAAATACCAAATAGTCCACAAATACTCCAAACACTTGGGATGTGATGCCCATCTTCTCTCGAACTCCATAATGCCCTTGTTCCATTCTTGTTCTGTAGCTGATCTATACAAGTCCAAAAAAGATTCAATAAACGCCTGCCATCATTTCTTATCCTAAAATTATTTTTTGCAATTCTTTTCCACATTTGTATTTATGTGCCACCGACACAACAACCTCCTTGCTTGTGGAAAGATTTGTTTAATGACTTTGATCAACCCAAGCTCTCTGTCTGTGACAAACACCTTTGGCAAATTGTTTGGCTCAAACACTCCCAGTAGCTTTTCTAATGCCCAAGTGTATGCTTGTTCAGTTTCAGGCGACATAAACCAACAACCAACATTGAAAGTCATGTCGGTTGATGTCACACTTACAACCTCAAATATTGGCATCCTATAGCGATTGGTTTTGTAGGTGCAGTACATAAACATCATAGTTGGGAAACACTTAGAGCAATATAATTGATTCGGAATGACCAACCATAAAATATTTGTGACTTTGTTCTGATCATCTACTATATGCCACTCAATGTAACCATTCTCGCTCAACAAGTGCATTGTGGCCTGCAAAGTTGTCCTACCTTTAAGTTGGACTATCTTTAGCTGGCTGAATGACATATAAAATAGTCTTCAAATATGACACATTATTTCGGAACATCTCTTTCAAACTAGGACAATATGTTACCGAGGGGCAACACCAGATGTGGACATGTTATACAAATAAACCATTTCATCTTCATTCAGTCTACCAGCAAAGGAATGGCCAATAAGAGATTTTGATCATGGATGATTGTGGATTCCACATGTCACTTGTAGCTTTCAATGATCATTACCTTGTGGCACTCTCCTCAACTGGAATGGGCACCCACACTTCTTTGAACTTATAACCGACCAACCTCTACTTTTTAATTTGAACATTCTTCATCTTCCCTCCCCTCTCACATTCCAAGTGGATCCTTCCTTTGCGTCTATTATCAGCAGGTTCTGATTTTGTGATAATAAAAATAATGTTATTTTCCCTGCCAATACCTTGACACCAAGATACTAATGATATTTTGATGTGAATACCTACAAAAAAATGCATACTGATATTAGGAACACTAATCAATCAACTTCGAAATAAGATTAAATAATGTAATACCTACAAGAATTAACTTTACCTCTTCCCATATAAACAAGTAGCCATCATCAACTACTTCTTCTAGTGCTTGTTCATCATTGGGCTTCGGCATCATCATCCTTTACATTAAGTAAATAAATATTTGCTATTATAATCATATATTAAGTAAGGTAATGAATAAATCATTAAGGACAAAATTTACCTCTAGAAGATTCGTTTATTCCAAATATGCTTTAAATGTTTCCGAGTCTTATATATTACGACAAGGTATCTCAAAATCTATGAGATCGGCGATGGCATTCTATGCATAGAATAACAACAATCAACAACAACAACGATCAAACTAACCCTAAAAATAACAAAGTTGCTCAAGTTGAGAATGTTGAGAGTGTAACTCGAGTGGAGTGGGTCATTCTTCGTCTTGAAAATAGTCATCTTCTTCGTTGACACCTATAAATGGAGTGCAATGCTAACTTTCAATTACAACATTATCATCTTGAAGCCTACCAACTTCAATTTACCGAACTCATACATTTCTATATACAAACTTCACCAAAACCCTAACAAAAGAAGATGAAGAGAGAGATAAGACAACAAGACGTAGAAGAGAGGGAGATAAACCGATGTTGGGAGGGAGGAAAAAGATGAAGAATGAAAGACAACTTTGATGGAAAATGAAGAAGGGTGGAAGATGTGCTTTCTTGCAATAGAGAGTAAAAGTAGCAGTAGAGAGGGGAGAGGGAGGATGAAGACGAGTTAGAAAGGGAAATGGAATCTCAAGACAGTGGCCAACGGTCCTGATTTCGGTGAGATTTGTAAGGAAAAGATGGTGGGAGAGGGGTCGGTTCGTGCAACTGGAAGAGGATGAGTCGCTGGATTTGGGAGAAAACAAAAAAAACAATTTTTATTTTATTTTATATACTGGTGGTGTCCTTCAGTAGATTCAGAAGGGAAAAAAAGTGTTGGTGGTGTCCATCAGGAGAAGTGGTAGTCTTATTTAGCTGGGGCCACAATACCTCATCGATTTATGTTGTTTCTTATTAATAGTTTTAGGTTCCACCCTTCTCTCAGCTTCACCAACACGACAACTGCCACCACCGTCACCTTGTTTTTTTTCTTCCACTAGTCAACCATAATAACCACCACTCTCATCTTCATCTTCCATGTCAATAAACAACCACAACTACCACCACCACACCACTCAATAAACAACCACAAATCGTAGAAGAAGAAAATAGGGAAAAACTTAGGGTGTGTTTAGTTGCATGAAATCCAATTTCATGGGAATCCATGAGGGGACAATCTATATCTAAGCTAATTTTATGTTTAATTACCAAACCACCATTGATTTTTGTGATCAATTGTGGGAATTAAAATCCCATGAACATAAGAATCATACGCTTTGAGGGGACCAATGAGTGTGATTCTCATGTTCATGAGACTTTCATTCCCATTATTAATCATAAAATCTAATCAGTAACGGAACCAAGATTTTTGTTGAAGATTGGTGGAGTGATGAATCATAGTTAATTAATGATAATATAATAAACATAATTTTAAATTTTTTTTTGAACAATACATAGATATATACAAACACCAATTGCTAAACAAAACTCCATCTAATCTATGCGGGAGGAAAATAGATCGAACAAGCTACTTTGTAGGAGCATAAAAGATAAATATATAGGGGACAAATAAAAAATTGGTTTATAAAGTTAGGGGAAAAATTAATTTCAAATGTAAAATTATAAGTTTATAAATTTTTTTTTGGGTAATTTGCAATTTTTCCTATCAAAAAAGCTAATTAGAGGATACCCCAACATTATTCAGTACTAGTACTACAATCTCCCCAGGACTAGCAGTCAACATGTGTTGGACGTCAAAAGGCTCACGTTGATTATCAAAATGCCCTTCAAACAATAACCCACAGATGAACCTCGAGATACAAACATGTATCTTGAGGAAAAACTATGTGTAGAATTTGTCATGTATCTCCAAAAAAAATCCTATAAATAACATACAAAACTAGACCTCGTTACACCAATTCATCTCGAGAAAATACTTTAAAAAAATTTCTTCTTCCTCAAAGCAAATAAAAGTGGCTGGGTTGTTGATGGTTGGTAGTGATGGTGGGAAAGGGAAATAAATTAAATAGAGATGGAAGGAGACGAAGAGAAGGCGAGACAATCTCGTAGTAAACAGATAGGAACAGAAAAGAAGAAAGGGGCAGCCGTGTCGTTAGTGTCGCAGAGAACAGAGGGAGAAAGGAAGGGGTGAGGTGGGATGGCGTCGTCGGCTCCACAGGATCGGCAAATCGAAAAACACCAAAATAAAAAATAAAAAACCAAAAATCAATGCTCCCACTTGACCCCTATAGATTCGTGCCTGAATCTAACGGTGGATAATGAGTGCTACCTCAATTTAGTCTCATGCCCTCATGGATTTCCATAGAATATGATTTCATCCAACCAAACACATCTCTAGTGTAATTAAGAGAATGAAAAAGGAAGAAAGAAAAAGAGAGACAATTGGTGTTGGTTGGTGAAACAAATGGGCTGTACGTTAGGGTGTGTGTGAAAAAGTTTTGGAAAAAAAGGAAAAAAAAAGTCAATAAGGGTGAGAGAGGAATTTGGCAGGGTGAGTGAGCATAGGAATTCCCTACGAGTGGAGCTCCTCCATGCTACCAAACCTAGCTTCACCACCTTGTTCATCAAAGAAAAAGAAAAAGGAAAAAAGAGTATGAAGATGGTGATTTTTTTTTCTAGTTTATATATCTATTTTAATTGGAGAATTATTTGCATTGCTTTCTTTTCAGAAATAAAAAAGAAAATAATTATTTGTATTACTTTTGGACCACCTTCATTCATTCAATACAGGCTCCTTCACTCCATTATTTGTTAGTTATGATCGTGAGAAAATTCATTTGGGGAGGTGACATTATTCGCCCCAAAGTATCTGTCAGTACCACCACATACTAAGAATCGAATTATTTGCAGCCGATTTAATGGATATGTACTACCACGAGGATATGATTTTTCTCGTTACGGTGCTACAATTATTCACCACCACATTATAGGTCCTGTACCACTGCATAACAATATTGATGATCCAATTTGAGTCAATTTTATGAAAAAAAATTTGGCAACAAGTTTGCGAGTAATATTCAATTCATGAAGTGGGTTTCTTGTGCAACAACGGTTCATTGCAAACATTAATTTTTTAAGTGCATTCTTGATTTGATTATTCAGTGGTTGCTTATTTCATATAGATTTCCTTGGCTTCAAGCTCGAGGATGAGCTTCTTCAACCTGGAGAGCTTTCTATTAGGTTTGTAATTTGATTTGAAAAGTAGGTTAGTTATAAATAAGGCATAAATTGCCATTTTTAGTTGATTGATTGAATAAAGTTATGTCGTTATTAGTTTATTTGATTTATTATTTATTTATTTATTTCTGTTTATTGTTCTTCGTTTATTTTCATTGCAATTTCGTTTATTTTATTAGTCTGAATGTATCACACTTGAGTGCAGCCCACCCTGTAATGCAATTATATGGTTTGATCACACAAAATTATTATTATTATTAATATTTAATCACTTCTTATAACCCGTAATAATTTTCTCAATTAAGATAAATTGCTTATAGATTTTTGGCATCTTATAGCATTATTGTGAGCCACCACTTACAAATTTTTTTTTTGGGTTTGGTCAGGGTTATGCACCAAGACCAATTTGACACCAAATAAGTATCTACAAAATCAAGACACTACAAAAAACGAAGTCTAAAACGGCACTTTCACGGCGGCGTTTCAACAAAAGCGCCGGTAAAACATTCTCAATACCGGCGTTTAGGAGGCCAAGCGCCGGGGATAAATTCAGTATCAAGCAATGCCGGCGTTTATCATAAATCGCCGTTAAAGATGCACCTACGCCGGCGTTTCCTTTATAAATCGCCGGTAAAGAGTTAACAATGCCGACGTTTATTCTCGGAAGCGCCGGTAAAGCTAAAATCCCGAAAATAAAATTGTGTTTTTTTGGAAGCGCCGTATTAGATGTAAATAAGCGCCGGGTAAGAGTGAATTATACCGGCGATTTACTGAAAGCGCCGAGACAGAGTAAACCCATACCGACTTTTGAAAGAAAGCGCCGATAAATAGTAACCAATACCGGCGCGTTGTTTTAGAAGCGCCGGGCAAGATAAAAAAACCCTCCAACCTAGGGGTGGGCATCCCATCCCGATCCCGTCCAGTTCCAATTTTTTCGGGTCTTAATGGGATTGAATAATTTCATCCCGTCCCAATCTAGAATGGGATGGGATGGGATGAAGATTTTCAATCTCGCCAATCCCGTCCTATCCCGAACTAATTTTTCACTCTGGTATTGATGAGTAATATTTTCTAGAATACGTCCCTCAACTTTTCTGCCATTTAAACATTTAGAAATACCTGCTATGCAGATTTGGTAGCATATTTTGTGCAGTTACCTATTACATAATTACTACATGAATATTAAACTCTCTCGAAGTTCAATTTGTATCTGATTTTCTTTCTATTACATTCCTACTAGATCATCAGATGATGAAACATGTCGTATCTGGGATATTAGGAGTACCAATGCCAGCCCTCGCATTTACATTCCAAAGCCTTCAGATGCTATCACTGGTTTGTTTCAAGTTTACATAGTGTGTTTTGGTTGGTTGGTTGGCTGGGGTTTTTGGAATTTGGTAACTGAAATCTTAACTTAGAATTAACTGCAGGGAAGAGCAATGGTCCCTCAACTAGCACTACGCTCTCAACTAACAATGTTCCCTTAACTAGTACTGATTCACCAAACCACCAAATATTGTGTTGTGCATATAATGCTAGTGGAACGGTTTTTGTCACTGGTAGCTCAGATACCTATGCAAGGGTAAAACTGAGTGTTATTCTTTGCGTAGTGTACATTATGTTTGTTTAAACTTGTTCTCTATACTTACCAAATATATTGTTCAAGATTGAAATGCATTGCTGGATGCATATGAGTTTCTTCTTCAAGAACAAGCAATTTGCAGGTGTGGAATGCTTTGAAGTCTAACACAGATGAGTGCAAGCAACCAAATCATGAGATTGATTAAAGAAAATGAAATGCATATAATCAGAGCACGCTAGTCTCGTCCCGTATCGATCCCGTATGAACATGATGAGTTTATCTCGTCCCATCTCGTCCCGTGCCCACTCCTACTCCAACCCATCCGCTCAATGATGAGCATGGTGCGGTTGTTACGGCCTGTTCTGGATCTACTACTGGCCACTCAGTTGTTGTGCATGAATTGCAAGGAGTAGAAGCGGGGCTCAAGGCTACTGAACTACATGCTATACGTCGCCTGGAATTAAGCACTGATTTTTAGGCTGTTTTTACTTTCCTCACAAAGACCACAACTGCACCCTGGAACCTGAGAAACCAATAGGGCAGCGGACCACCTTGCAGCCTTTTTTTCTGGCAGCGAGTACATCACTGTGGTTCCTAGCTCTTTTGTTGAGGATTTCAAGAAGTAAGTGTACGAAGATAGCATAGGCATTGAGTATAACAGATGCAGGTTCGGGGATCCTTAATAAACCCCAGCTCAATTTAAAAAAAAAATATTTATGTTGTCTAAAACGCCGATTTAGATGTTACAAGCACCGGTAACGAGTAACCCAGATCGGCGTTTTCTTATAAAGCGCAGGTAACAATGACCCTTAACTGGCGTTTGCGTTATCAAGCGCCAGTAGAGATAAAAACCCCGCCATGCCAGTGCACACAAAATTGTGTTTTTTTGAAATGCCGTAGTAGCTGTAAATAAGCGCCGATTAAGGGTAACCAAAATCGGCGCTTTAAACGAAGGGCCGGTTAAGGGTAGGGAACGATAAAAAAGGCCAAATCATCCCACCAATGGGAATAAAATTTTGGTTTCTAAAACGTCGCTTTAGATTTAAGAGGAGCCGGTAAAGAGATAACAAAATCGGTGTTTATTGTAGAAGCGCCGGTAAAGAGCGAAAAAAAAAACCACGAATTAATCCCGCTAATAAAAATAAAATTTTGTTTTGAAAACGCCGTATTAGAGGTTGAAAACGCCGGGTTAGAGGGATAATATAAAAACCCTCCAGCGATAAGAAAAAACCCTCGACCCAATTCCCTCCTTCCTTTGCGCCGCTCCCTCGTTCGCGCTTGCGACTTCCCTCCTTCCTCCATCCTTCTCCTTAGCGATTCCCCTGCTGCGACTTCCCTCCTTGCTCCATCCTTCTCCTTAGTGATTCCCCTGTTGCGCTCGCGATTCCCCTGCTGCGCTCCCTCATTCCCTCTTCTGTCCTTCGCTCTCTGTCTCTCTGTTGAAATCTCTCAAACACTGTGGTGTTGAATCTCTGTTGAAAGCTTCAAAAGTGTTCTTGATCTTCTTGATTAGATCATAAGTCTCTGTAAGTCTTTGATTCCAGATTGTTTTTTGTAAGGTTTTGTTTGTTTGATTGATTGATTTCATTGTAGTTTGATACAAGTGAATCTTGGAAGTAGTTTAAAATCTTAACTTGTTCTTGATTTAATGTAGCTAGGTTGGTTTGAGAGTAATGCTTAAAGGACTTGAAAAAATTATATGTTCTGTAGGAAATATCTTGGTTTGAATCACAGCCAATATGATTTATAGTTGATAATTGGTAAAGTTAAAATGGGGATTGACGAGAGAATTACTTTTACAGCTCCTTTAGTAGAAAATTTTCGGGGCATGGACGATGATGTAAAACAAGGAAGAAATTGATAATTGATAATTGGTAAAGTTAAAAAAATTTTCGGGGGCCTATTCTCATAAACACTGGAAGAAAGGCTGTTGAGATTTCAGTTGTCACAAGGCAGACAGGCCGGTTCAGGTGTGTGCCACTGCTTTATGATTCCTTTTATTTTTCTTTATGATGTCGACAAAATCCAGTACAGGCTTTATACCATTGTCATAAGCACAGTGAATATATATTTTGTTTCAGATGTAATTTGGTCTTGTTGAATGCTTGAAATGAAACTAGTGTTTTATTGCTCTAAAGGAAAGATTTACATGAGAAAATTACAAAAATAGAGAAGAGATGGGAGAGAAAGTGGGAAACGTTAACCACCTTGAGGTTGAAGATCACCATGTATTTTGGAAAAAATTTCTTTGCTCTCACCCTGAGAAAACATTTCTACTATTTTGAGAAAAATCAAGAGAATGTCAAACTAGAGCATATCTTCACGATTTACAATCTAATTGACTACTTAATTATTCTAGTTATTGAATTTTATTTTCCTTTGATGAACACAATTGCTCATTCATGAACAGATTGGCAGCCATTATCACTTCATTGAGGTGAATCCCTATTTGGTTTTTGATTGAAGGAGAGCATACGGTATGCGGTTGAACATAAGAGCAGGAACAACAGTTCGTTTTGAGGTTGGCTACATCTTTTTTTCCACTTATTTCTTAACATAGAATTTACTGGCTTTCTAGCAGTTGTTAGTCAGGCATAGGACATTTTACATCATCGTTCTGTCAATCAAGTGGTTACACTGTTTCCTAATATGGATTCCATTGTTTCTTTCTACATTTTCTTGAAAATTATTGTGACTATTCTATATTATGAGTATATTTTGTTTCAGAATAATGGCCATAACTCAACAAGCATAGCACATCGAACTCGACAAGCATCTCGAAGGTTGGTGGGTAATGTACAGCAACAAAGCTGTACTGTATAACAAAAGAAGTAAATGAATAGGGGTTCATACATACATATACAACAATATCTCAAACAACTAGGATAGGGGTATGGGAGCATAAGGGGAATTGACAATAATGTCCTGTACCAAGTCATTCATACATACATATTTTAACCTTTGTGCTTATTGCAAGAGTTACTCTATAGTAATGATATTCCTCCATCTAATGAATTGAAATATCCTTCTATTACACTATTAATTGTTTATATCCAAATATTAAAATAAAGATGTCATATCATTTTTGTGTTTATTTAATAATATTGCTGTTATTTTTTCGGTCAGTTACATTCATAGACGCAGGATATGTTTGGGGAGGAGCCCTAGTCTGTTGTTAATTTTTTTTACATCATTCTAACTGATTACAATAGTGGAAATGATTTTGTAGAGGTTTAATCTTGATAAAACTTGTATCTTAAAAAGTCAATAATAAAGGGATATAGATGGAGATGAGTCCTAGAAGTGTTGGAATGTCCAGAAAGTATCCAAGAAGTGTTGGAGGCATGCCAACCCATCCTAGCCCTATAAATATCTATGCATCCTTTTAAAAATAGTTATAATGCTTTTGTCCATATATAATTTCCGGACTACTAAAAGTACTTTCACTTCTGTTTGAAAGAAGCCACTTGTTGGACTAGTTTTGGATCATAAGGCATTTACGGTACTTGACTTTGTCCTTCTCTTCTAGAGTAGAGCTTTATAGGAACTTTGGGACTTAGACAGACCTTACTATCTTAAAAATCATCTGGTTGGCTCTCCTGGCTAGAGCACCGAAGCCTAGACCGAGTGCCTTTACACCCTTTCATCTAAATGGTATGGAGCTGAAAGCCCTCCCTCTGCCAAGATGTGAAATTCTCATCTAGTCGTTTCTCTAATAGAATCCTTACCATGGACAATCTCAGAGAGAAAATTGACCATGGCTGTATTCTTGTTTAGCATATGAGGAATTGGTGAACTGCCCTCACCTTCATTTCAAGTATGCCTTGCAGATTTAGATCTCCTTTATGTATGAGTTGGGTTAACCTAAAAACCAATGACTTTTGCTAATTAAGACTTATAAGTTTTCTCGGAAGCCTCCAGCAGATTGCTTCCTTCAGCTGGTCTCCAAGTGGCACAAGGATGGTTGTTTGTAAAGTTTAAGGCCAAATTGTTTTCTTTTATTCATTCATCAGCAATATAAATACTGTAGTCAAAATACAATAGGAAACCACCATATACTAGGAAACCTCCCAAATCAAGGAAACAAATCACTAGCCATTGAAAAGTTTCCTAACCCCATAAACTTCTAACCCCATAAAACTTGAAACACAATATGCTAAAATATATTTTCCTAACAATAGGATGTATTTCCTAATACTGAAAGATATTTTTCTAATAATAGGATGTATTTCCTAATACCCCCCTCAAGTTGGAGCATGAGGGTTAAGAATGCCCAACTTGCCAAGGAGATAATCGAACTGCGATTTGCCCAAGGCCTTTGTGAAAATGTCTGCCAACTGATCAGTCGTCAGCACATATGAAGGAGCAATAAGACCATCCTGAATAGCATCACGAACGAAGTGACAATCAACTTCAATATGCTTCGTACGTTCATGGAAGACGGGGTTCTGCGCAATGTATATGGCAGACTGACTATCACAAAAGAGGGGAACGGCCTTGGGATGAAGTACCCCTAAACTCAATAATAAACCTTTCAACCATTTCAACTCACACGTTATGGCGGCCATAGAGCGATATTCCGCCTCAGCCGAAGAACGAGAAACCGTATGTTGCTTCTTAGTTTTCCAAGCAATCGGAGAATGGCCCAAAAACACCAACCACCCCGTCAGGGACCTCCGAGTAATAGGGCAAGCGGCCCAATCAGAATCACACCAACCTTGCAAAGTCAAGTCACTATCCGAGCGCAGGAGAATACTGTAACCCGGAGTACCTTTCAAATAGCGGACAACGCGCAATGCAGCATCCCAATGCTCCTGTCGCGGTTGCTGCATAAACTGAGATAACACATGAACCGAGTACGTCAAATCAGGACGTGTGACCGCCAAATAGACCAAACGCCCCACCAGACGCCTATAAGACTCAGGATCCGAGAGAAGAGAACCCGTGGCACGCGCCAGTTGATGGTTTTGTTCGATCGGAGACATAGCAGGCTTCGAACCCAAGAGACCCACCTCCGAAATAATATCAAGTGCATATTTACGTTGACAAAGAAACAACCCTGCAGAGCTGCGGGCAACCTCAATACCAAGGAAGTATTTAAGGACCCCGAGGTCCTTCATATGAAAACAGGAGCCAAGGTAGCTTTTAAACAGAGCCAAAGCAGCAGAATCATTCCCAGAGAGTATTAAATCATCAACATACACGAGCACATTAATTTGAACCGGTCCCTTCTTATAAGTAAAAAGGGAATAATCAGAATAGGACTGTAAAAAACCATACCCTTTTAAAGCTGACACGAGCTTAGCAAACCAACATCGAGGAGCCTGTTTCAATCGATATAGAGATTTACGCAACCGACACACCAAACCAGGTTCATCAGAGGTAAAGCCAGGAGGGAGTTTCATATAGACCTCCTCATTTAGATCCCCGTGCAGAAAAGCATTGTGTACATCCATCTGATGCAACTCCCAATTTTTAGAAGCCGCAATTGCAAGGAATGCGCGAACAATCGTCATCTTTGCCACTGGAGCGAATGTCTCGTCATAATCTATCCCTTCGGTATGATGATTACCGAAAAACAACCAAACGAGCCTTCAATCTCTCAATACTAGCATCAGATTTGTACTTTATCTTATACAACCATTGACAACCAAGAGCCTTCTTCCCTGAAGGCAACTTTTCCATAGTCCACGTCCCATTGTCTTCCAAGGCCCGCATCTCCGCTTGCATAGCGGCACGCCACCCTGCATCTTTTACAACCTCCTTAAAAGACTGTGGCTCTCTTCCAGCTGTAATAGCTGCAATAAAATTTTGGTGTTTCACAGAAAAACTGTCACAACTAACATAATGTGCTATAGGATAAGGTGTACCTGAGGGAGGTGAAGATGTAGAAGCAGGTGAAGCGGAGGATGGACTATTTTTCTTCACCGTAGTGTGTGTAACAAAGTCACGTAGCTTAATCGAAGAATACTTTTCTCGAAAGCCACGACCTAAATGCTCACTTGGCGGAGCATCTCCCGACACTGCCCCTCCTGAATCATCCCTGGGAGAAGGCGTAGGCAACACCTGTGGCTGCGGTGCAGGGAGCACGGGCTGCAACGGCGTGGCGGTGGGCTGTGGTATGGCTCGCGGCTGCTAGGCTGGAGCAGGCCTGGGTGTGGATGGTGTGGCGACCTGTGGCGGCAGCTGCAGCTGTGTGGTGGCCTGCGGCTGCTGGTCTGGAGCACCCCTGGGCGTGGGAGGGCATACTTGCTGCACCTCCTCAGCATTTTCTAAAAAATCTGAAAAATCCACAGCCACCCCTTCATGCAAATCACCATGAATGTCATTGCGAGCAGCAAAATTAGGAGCCTCAACATCAAGATATGGGAAGACATTCTCATAAAACTTGACATCCCTTGACACAAAAAAAATCTTGCTTGTCCAAATCAAACAAATACCAACCCTTCTTGCCAAACGGATATCCCACAAAGACACATTTATGACTCCTACTGGCAAACTTATCACCCTTTGCCTTCTGATTATGAGCGAAGCACAGAGAACCGAAAACACGCAATTCACCAAAGGAAGGCGGACTACCAAACAAGACTTCATATGGAGTTTTATTGCCAAGAATACTAGAAGGTGTCCGATTGATTATATGAGCAACGGCAAGGGCACATTCCCCCCAAAAATAAAGCGGTAGACCACCCTGAAATCGTAGGGCACGAGCAACATTCAAAATGTGTTTATGTTTCCTTTCTGCCCGGCCATTTTGTTGAGGAGTCCCCACACAAGAAGTTTGAAACAGAATGCCATTGACCAAAAAATAATCCTTTAGGCAATTAAATTCAGTACCATTATCACTACGAACAATCTTCAATTTCTGAGAAAATTGTCTATCAATCATAGCTATAAAGGACAAAAACATTTTAAAAACTTCCGTTTTATCAACTAACAGATAGATCCACACAGCGCGGGAGAAGTCATCCACCAGTGTCAAAAAATAGCGAGCCCCACAAGACGATGGTGTATCATATGGCCCCCATAAATCACAATGGACTAACTCGAAAATGCGAGTAGAGTGATTGTCACTTAACGGAAAAACTATCCCTAGAATGTTTAGCACGATGACAAACTTCACATGCTTTATTCAAGTTACCACTAGAATTGCTAAAAAAAGGAAGCAACTTCACCACTTTCTCAAAAGGATGCCCCAATCTGCGATGCCATAGCTCCAAAGAAGTTGAAGGAGCAACTGAAACTGCTTTCACCTTTGGCTCCTCCCGTAAGTAGTATAGTCCATCCCTTCTGTCACCCGTTCCAATCACCTCCCTCATGTGTCGGTCCTGGATAGCACACAAGTCGGAGTTAGTTATGAACTCACAATTTATATCATCACTCAATTGTGAAGCCAAAATTAAATTACAATTTAATTTTGGAACATAAAGAACATGGTTAAGAATAATTTTGTCAGTAAGCTTGACAATTCCTTCCTTCAAGGCAACAACGTTTTGACCATCTGGGAGGCCAACAGAACATGGAGTCACAGTTCTTAGATCCGACAAATACGACAAATCTCCCGTAACATGATTGGAGCACCCAGTGTCAATAATCCACTTACCATTCAACCGATTAGTACCTGATCCGATGTGAAGATTGAGAGCCTGCCATTGTTGGTACCTATTGTTGGTAACATGGGCGTTTGATGGAATTCTCTAATGTCCATGATAGCTCCTAGCTTATTGCTTGGTTTTAACCTTGCTTTGATACCATGTAAAGTTTAAGGCCAAATTGTTTTCTTTTATTCATTCATCAGCAATATAAATACTGTAGTCAAAATACAATAGGAAACCACCATATACTAGGAAACCTCCCAAATCAAGGAAACAAATCACTAGCCATCGAAAAGTTTCCTAACCCCATAAACTTCTAACCCCATAAAACTTGAAACACAATATGCTAAAATATATTTTCCTAACAATAGGATGTATTTCCTAATACTGAAAGATATTTTTCTAATAATAGGATGTATTTCCTAATATTGTTCAATCAGGGCAATTGGCCATGGTGGACAGTTATGTTGTAGACATAAGGCACATTGCTTTGAATTATATGAGGATAAATAATGAATTGAGGGGAGTACATTTGAATCTTTTTAGTTAAGGGGTTGGTTGATGAAACTTGTAGGGAAGGTTTTTAGCATTGCATTGATTATGTCGTTGTAATCTATCCATTTAGGTTTCTAAGCCTGCAAATGCCTCTTAATTACTTTCCTTAGTTTGTTGATTTGATTAACGACCGGTTCCATTGCATCCTCACCATAATTATCATTTTCAGTCCATGGACCTAGTTTGGTAATTGAACACTGACTTCTAGAAAGACCAAGAGTCATAAAATATTAATTAATATTCCCATGCCTTTGCATCGGTTCTATCTCTATACGAATACTTCCTGAGATTGTTGTCTCTATTGTCAAAGTCATTACCACCAAACACAAGCACGAACACTGTCACTATTTCAAAAACAAGCTTTTCCGTTTCCTTGAACTTAAAAGATATGTCGGCCTGATACTTTTTTTTTTTGTTTTGACTGCGTTTTAGCTAAAGGTTTACTTGCTAAAGTCGAATTATGATTTATAGTGATTTCTATGCCGTCTTTATTGCAGGTACTGCTACTTTCACCATTGTTGACTCTCAGGTAGTTTATTGCATCATACTTTTCCATCATTGATTTTGAATTCATGATTTCCTAGCCTTTACCATTAGGTATATCTTCCTTAACTATTCGTTGATATTTTGCGGATCCCCATCACAGAACCTAATTCCATTGTTGGAAGGGCTGTTGTAGTCCATGCCGATCCCGATGATCTTGGAAAGGGTAATCTTTTCTTTTGATACTTGAATGTGTTCTTTTTGTTGAATGGATAGATCCCAACTTACATATAAAGTAAATTCTTTAATGAACCTAAACATTGTTGCATTTGATTGGTTGATGTTTTCTGAACAATGGAACTCAAAATAAATGAAAAAGAATAATCATATCTAATTAGTTACTATCACTACTATAGATCACCTCTTTTTCTTACTTCTTCCTTAAAATTTTGCTCCATTCTCTCACCACCTAATGCTGCCATGATCGACCATTGCCAATGGTTCATGCCGCTACATCTCTATTTACTTGTGATTGAAAATTTGTGAATTAGGAACAGCCAAACAAACATAGTTTAGAATCTCTTTCTACAAGTGTACAACTAAACATTGTTACAATTGATTGGTTGATGTTTTATGAATAATGGAACTCAAAAGAAATGAAATAGAATAATAATGTTTAATTAGTTACTACTACTACTATAGATCACCTCATTTTCTTATTTCTTCCTTAAAAAACTTGCTCCCTGCTCTCACCACCTAATGCTGCCATGGTTGACTATGGCCAATAGTTCATGCTGCACATCTCTATTTCCTTCTGATTGAGAATTTGTGAATTAGGAACAACCAATCCAAACATAGATAAAATCTCTTTCTACAAGTGTACAAACATTTTGATATCAAACATCTCCTAAATAGGTTTTATCTATGAGTGTATTGTTCCAAGTGCCTGGCTGCTTATTAGTTCTGTTTCATGTTCTAGAGGGACATGAACTCAGCAAGACCACTGGAAATGCTGGAGCCAAACTTACAAAGAATGCCTCCATAAAATATCGAGTTTGTGGATTCTTTGTGAAGTAAATATCAATTTTGTGGATTCTGTTTGAGCCAAACTTCTTCATTCATGTGACGTAAAATACGAAAACATCATTTTGTGGTAGAAAATATACTATTTTTCTATATTTAGTATCAGTGTATGTATCACAATTAGCATTCATACTTTTGGAAACGTTTACTGCTTTTATCTTATGGGTGGACTGCAGAAGTGCTTGTATTGCATGGAGTTAACATCTTGACATGTGTTCATGTTTTCTTTGGGGTTATATTATGTTGATAAAGTTTTGATGTTCTAGAGTTGTTCTAAGGCTTTCAACTTGTTTATGTTGCTTCAGGTTCAGATAACGAGCAAGGCTACTTGATTGTTGTCCAACTTGTCTTCAACTCTTCATTTACTAGCTAGTAGCTGCAGTGTTTCTCTTATTGTAAGTTCTTCTCCTGTCCTTTTCGGCTTGTCCATTTGCTGTAAAATATTCTAGCAATATTACCTACAAGTTTGCAAACACATAAATAATTGTCAGTCTTCAATACTACTTGCAAGTTGCAATTAAATTATATACCTATTCTAGCAATGCTACCTGCAACCAATTTTTTTAAATCCATGTTTATTTTCCTGTTTTTACATGTAAAGTTTTAGACCAAATGAGCGGAGATGACAAAAATTTTGTTGTAGGGATTATTTTAGAAACTCATTCAAAGAAGAAAATCCAGACAAGAAGGGTATTGCAGTGGTAATATCACAATCTCTACACTTAGTTTTACAAGTTGTTGTGTGTACATTGATAATACTCTTTTTTATTTTATTCTAAATTGAATTAAAGGTTGCAAAGGAAGCTGGAGAGAAGTGGGAAGTCTATGAGTGATGAGGTATGTAGATAAAGCTTATGTGTTTTAAGTTTATTAAGTTAATCGGTTTGGATTATGAAATAGGTGATTTACGCTTGTGGCATAACAGGAGAAGCAGCCTTATTTGGACATACATAAAGAGCTAAAGGCAGAGTATGAGGAGATTGTTGCGAAACTCAATGACAATGACAGGAAAGTAATTGTAATGGGAATGAACAAGGAGGAAAGGGTGACAAGGAACAGGGTGAAGATGAAAAGGTAGAGGAATGATATATAGTTTTAATGAAAAGGGCAGTATGTATGTTAATTTTCCATTAATTTTGTTAATGAAATTAATATAAGTAATTGTCTTTTATGTTAGGCCATTGTTCAAGCTCGGGTGGGGAGAAATGTAGATGGCATGGACCTCAATCTTTATCAGCAATCTCTAAAGCTCCTACTACAGTTTCAAGCTGAACATACAAGCTAGCCAACATATAACTTAGTACATTATGTATGAGGATGCAACATAGGCAGGTCTAAATATATGGTCGTTATTGTTGAAAATTGTACTGTGCTTTGAGTTTATTTGATATTGAAGGAGGTTTCAGCAGATATGAGATTAGAAAATTCACTGTCTATTTTTTCATTCCCAATGACAGGTTTTTATTTTTTATTGATGCAAGTTAAGGTGCCTGAAAATACATTTTTTTCCATGTATGCTAACAGAACCGACGCTTTAAAAGTGTCGGTAAAAGGTGTTATCACCACCGGCGCTTTACAAGTGAAGCCACAAGAGTCTTTTGCGGCGCTATTAAGTGCCATTAAAAAGGTTTTAATACAGATTTTCTTAACATAACCGGCGCTTACAAGTGTCGGCATAAAGGTCTTTATCGGCGCTTTATAGCGCCATTAAAAGGGTATAAATACGGCGTAGGGAATTGACGTATCCATCTTTTTTTGCGGCGCTTATATAAGCTTATCCGGCGCTGTACAAAGCGCCTCCAATGCTAATTTGAACCAGCGCTTCACTAAAATCGCCGGCAATCCTTTCACGGTACATACCTATACCGGCGCTTTAGAAAATGCCGGTGATGATCAAAAACCGACACTTTTATCTATTGCCAATTGAATTAATTATGAATCACGAATCGCTGCTTGAATATTTTTTTAAGGATGTGTTTCGGTTCCTCTCTAATTTTATATCAAGGATTTTAAACAGGGAGGCACAATACGAGGCATTCCAATTTGAAAACGTGTGAGGTTTAAGCTTTCTAGAAGTATATGATTTAAGTGTAAGCTTTCGAATGTAATGAAACCTTGATGTAAGCTTTTATTGACCCGTTGCGACTAAGCTTTGCCTTGAGGCATAAGCCTCACACATGTTTCTAAACATTGTTGTATATAGCTCTGAATTTTTAGAAGCGCCGGGAAAAACGAATTTGTTGTAGTGAGATACAGAGATGGCATCGACAACTGTTTTGCACGAGGAACTATTTCTAGCTTGCATGAGACGATTTCTATATGTTCGTTGCTATAGCTCTATTGATTTCTTGGCCACTCTTAAGGTGAGGAAATAATTGTTTGTTTTTTGTTCCATTTCTCTAGACTAGGCGTTGGCAGACAACTAGTGCCTTTTTCATGCTTGTTATTGAATTCATATTTTTATATGGTTTCAATGGTATGTTAAAAATGTGTATCCCCCTCTTAATTTATATTCTGAAACACCAGCTTTTCTCTATTGCCAATTGAATTAATTATGAATCACGAATCACTGCTTGAATATTTTTTTTAAGGATGTGTTTCGGTTTCCTCTCTAATTTTATATCAAGGATTTTAAACAGGGAGGCACAATACGAGGCATTCCAATTTGAAAACGTGTGAGGTTTAAGCTTTCTAGAAGTATATGATTTAAGTGTAAGCTTTCGAATGTAATGAAACCTTGATGTAAGCTTTTATTGACCCGTTGCGACTAAGCTTTGCCTTGAGGCATAAGCCTCACACATGTTTCTAAACATTGTTGTATATAGCTCTGAATTTTTAGAAGCGCCGGGAAAAACGAATTTGTTGTAGTGAGATACAGAGATGGCATCGACAACTGTTTTGCACGAGGAACTATTTCTAGCTTGCATGAGACGATTTCTATATGTTCGTTGCTATAGCTCTATTGATTTCTTGGCCACTCTTAAGGTGAGGGAAATAATTGTTTGTTTTTTGTTCCATTTCTCTAGACTAGGCGTTGGCAGACAACTAGTGCCTTTTTCATGCTTGTTATTGAATTCATATTTTTATATGGTTTCAATGGTATGTTAAAAATGTGTATCCCCCTCTTAATTTATATTCTGAAACACCAGCTTTTCTCTATTGCCAATTGAATTAATTATGAATCACGAATCACTGCTTGAATATTTTTTTAAGGATGTGTTTCGGTTTCCTCTCTAATTTTATATCAAGGATTTTAAACAGGGAGGCACAATACGAGGCATTCCAATTTGAAAACGTGTGAGGTTTAAGCTTTCTAGAAGTATATGATTTAAGTGTAAGCTTTCGAATGTAATGAAACCTTGATGTAAGCTTTTATTGACCCGTTGCGACTAAGCTTTGCCTTGAGGCATAAGCCTCACACATGTTTCTAAACATTGTTGTATATAGCTCTGAATTTTTAGAAGCGCCGGGAAAAACGAATTTGTTGTAGTGAGATACAGAGATGGCATCGACAACTGTTTTGCACGAGGAACTATTTCTAGCTTGCATGAGACGATTTCTATATGTTCGTTGCTATAGCTCTATTGATTTCTTGGCCACTCTTAAGGTGAGGGAAATAATTGTTTGTTTTTTGTTCCATTTCTCTAGACTAGGCGTTGGCAGACAACTAGTGCCTTTTTCATGCTTGTTATTGAATTCATATTTTTATATGGTTTCAATGGTATGTTAAAAATGTGTATCCCCCTCTTAATTTATATTCTGAAACACCAGCTTTTCTCTATTGCCAATTGAATTAATTATGAATCACGAATCACTGCTTGAATATTTTTTTTAAGGATGTGTTTCGGTTTCCTCTCTAATTTTATATCAAGGATTTTAAACAGGGAGGCACAATACGAGGCATTCCAATTTGAAAACGTGTGAGGTTTAAGCTTTCTAGAAGTATATGATTTAAGTGTAAGCTTTCGAATGTAATGAAACCTTGATGTAAGCTTTTATTGACCCGTTGCGACTAAGCTTTGCCTTGAGGCATAAGCCTCACACATGTTTCTAAACATTGTTGTATATAGCTCTGAATTTTTAGAAGCGCCGGGAAAAACGAATTTGTTGTAGTGAGATACAGAGATGGCATCGACAACTGTTTTGCACGAGGAACTATTTCTAGCTTGCATGAGACGATTTCTATATGTTCGTTGCTATAGCTCTATTGATTTCTTGGCCACTCTTAAGGTGAGGGAAATAATTGTTTGTTTTTTGTTCCATTTCTCTAGACTAGGCGTTGGCAGACAACTAGTGCCTTTTTCATGCTTGTTATTGAATTCATATTTTTATATGGTTTCAATGGTATGTTAAAAATGTGTATCCCCCTCTTAATTTATATTCTGAAACACCAGCTTTTCTCTATTGCCAATTGAATTAATTATGAATCACGAATCACTGCTTGAATATTTTTTTAAGGATGTGTTTCGGTTTCCTCTCTAATTTTATATCAAGGATTTTAAACAGGGAGGCACAATACGAGGCATTCCAATTTGAAAACGTGTGAGGTTTAAGCTTTCTAGAAGTATATGATTTAAGTGTAAGCTTTCGAATGTAATGAAACCTTGATGTAAGCTTTTATTGACCCGTTGCGACTAAGCTTTGCCTTGAGGCATAAGCCTCACACATGTTTCTAAACATTGTTGTATATAGCTCTGAATTTTTAGAAGCGCCGGGAAAAACGAATTTGTTGTAGTGAGATACAGAGATGGCATCGACAACTGTTTTGCACGAGGAACTATTTCTAGCTTGCATGAGACGATTTCTATATGTTCGTTGCTATAGCTCTATTGATTTCTTGGCCACTCTTAAGGTGAGGGAAATAATTGTTTGTTTTTTGTTCCATTTCTCTAGACTAGGCGTTGGCAGACAACTAGTGCCTTTTTCATGCTTGTTATTGAATTCATATTTTTATATGGTTTCAATGGTATGTTAAAAATGTGTATCCCCCTCTTAATTTATATTCTGAAACACCAGCTTTTCTCTATTGCCAATTGAATTAATTATGAATCACGAATCACTGCTTGAATATTTTTTTTAAGGATGTGTTTCGGTTTCCTCTCTAATTTTATATCAAGGATTTTAAACAGGGAGGCACAATACGAGGCATTCCAATTTGAAAACGTGTGAGGTTTAAGCTTTCTAGAAGTATATGATTTAAGTGTAAGCTTTCGAATGTAATGAAACCTTGATGTAAGCTTTTATTGACCCGTTGCGACTAAGCTTTGCCTTGAGGCATAAGCCTCACACATGTTTCTAAACATTGTTGTATATAGCTCTGAATTTTTAGAAGCGCCGGGAAAAACGAATTTGTTGTAGTGAGATACAGAGATGGCATCGACAACTGTTTTGCACGAGGAACTATTTCTAGCTTGCATGAGACGATTTCTATATGTTCGTTGCTATAGCTCTATTGATTTCTTGGCCACTCTTAAGGTGAGGGAAATAATTGTTTGTTTTTTGTTCCATTTCTCTAGACTAGGCGTTGGCAGACAACTAGTGCCTTTTTCATGCTTGTTATTGAATTCATATTTTTATATGGTTTCAATGGTATGTTAAAAATGTGTATCCCCCTCTTAATTTATATTCTGAAACACCAGCTTTTCTCTATTGCCAATTGAATTAATTATGAATCACGAATCACTGCTTGAATATTTTTTTTAAGGATGTGTTTCGGTTTCCTCTCTAATTTTATATCAAGGATTTTAAACAGGGAGGCACAATACGAGGCATTCCAATTTGAAAACGTGTGAGGTTTAAGCTTTCTAGAAGTATATGATTTAAGTGTAAGCTTTCGAATGTAATGAAACCTTGATGTAAGCTTTTATTGACCCGTTGCGACTAAGCTTTGCCTTGAGGCATAAGCCTCACACATGTTTCTAAACATTGTTGTATATAGCTCTGAATTTTTAGAAGCGCCGGGAAAAACGAATTTGTTGTAGTGAGATACAGAGATGGCATCGACAACTGTTTTGCACGAGGAACTATTTCTAGCTTGCATGAGACGATTTCTATATGTTCGTTGCTATAGCTCTATTGATTTCTTGGCCACTCTTAAGGTGAGGGAAATAATTGTTTGTTTTTTGTTCCATTTCTCTAGACTAGGCGTTGGCAGACAACTAGTGCCTTTTTCATGCTTGTTATTGAATTCATATTTTTATATGGTTTCAATGGTATGTTAAAAATGTGTATCCCCCTCTTAATTTATATTCTGAAACACCAGCTTTTCTCTATTGCCAATTGAATTAATTATGAATCACGAATCACTGCTTGAATATTTTTTTAAGGATGTGTTTCGGTTTCCTCTCTAATTTTATATCAAGGATTTTAAACAGGGAGGCACAATACGAGGCATTCCAATTTGAAAACGTGTGAGGTTTAAGCTTTCTAGAAGTATATGATTTAAGTGTAAGCTTTCGAATGTAATGAAACCTTGATGTAAGCTTTTATTGACCCGTTGCGACTAAGCTTTGCCTTGAGGCATAAGCCTCACACATGTTTCTAAACATTGTTGTATATAGCTCTGAATTTTTAGAAGCGCCGGGAAAAACGAATTTGTTGTAGTGAGATACAGAGATGGCATCGACAACTGTTTTGCACGAGGAACTATTTCTAGCTTGCATGAGACGATTTCTATATGTTCGTTGCTATAGCTCTATTGATTTCTTGGCCACTCTTAAGGTGAGGGAAATAATTGTTTGTTTTTTGTTCCATTTCTCTAGACTAGGCGTTGGCAGACAACTAGTGCCTTTTTCATGCTTGTTATTGAATTCATATTTTTATATGGTTTCAATGGTATGTTAAAAATGTGTATCCCCCTCTTAATTTATATTCTGAAACACCAGCTTTTCTCTATTGCCAATTGAATTAATTATGAATCACGAATCACTGCTTGAATATTTTTTTTAAGGATGTGTTTCGGTTTCCTCTCTAATTTTATATCAAGGATTTTAAACAGGGAGGCACAATACGAGGCATTCCAATTTGAAAACGTGTGAGGTTTAAGCTTTCTAGAAGTATATGATTTAAGTGTAAGCTTTCGAATGTAATGAAACCTTGATGTAAGCTTTTATTGACCCGTTGCGACTAAGCTTTGCCTTGAGGCATAAGCCTCACACATGTTTCTAAACATTGTTGTATATAGCTCTGAATTTTTAGAAGCGCCGGGAAAAACGAATTTGTTGTAGTGAGATACAGAGATGGCATCGACAACTGTTTTGCACGAGGAACTATTTCTAGCTTGCATGAGACGATTTCTATATGTTCGTTGCTATAGCTCTATTGATTTCTTGGCCACTCTTAAGGTGAGGGAAATAATTGTTTGTTTTTTGTTCCATTTCTCTAGACTAGGCGTTGGCAGACAACTAGTGCCTTTTTCATGCTTGTTATTGAATTCATATTTTTATATGGTTTCAATGGTATGTTAAAAATGTGTATCCCCCTCTTAATTTATATTCTGAAACACCAGCTTTTCTCTATTGCCAATTGAATTAATTATGAATCACGAATCACTGCTTGAATATTTTTTTTAAGGATGTGTTTCGGTTTCCTCTCTAATTTTATATCAAGGATTTTAAACAGGGAGGCACAATACGAGGCATTCCAATTTGAAAACGTGTGAGGTTTAAGCTTTCTAGAAGTATATGATTTAAGTGTAAGCTTTCGAATGTAATGAAACCTTGATGTAAGCTTTTATTGACCCGTTGCGACTAAGCTTTGCCTTGAGGCATAAGCCTCACACATGTTTCTAAACATTGTTGTATATAGCTCTGAATTTTTAGAAGCGCCGGGAAAAACGAATTTGTTGTAGTGAGATACAGAGATGGCATCGACAACTGTTTTGCACGAGGAACTATTTCTAGCTTGCATGAGACGATTTCTATATGTTCGTTGCTATAGCTCTATTGATTTCTTGGCCACTCTTAAGGTGAGGGAAATAATTGTTTGTTTTTTGTTCCATTTCTCTAGACTAGGCGTTGGCAGACAACTAGTGCCTTTTTCATGCTTGTTATTGAATTCATATTTTTATATGGTTTCAATGGTATGTTAAAAATGTGTATCCCCCTCTTAATTTATATTCTGAAACACCAGCTTTTCTCTATTGCCAATTGAATTAATTATGAATCACGAATCACTGCTTGAATATTTTTTTTAAGGATGTGTTTCGGTTTCCTCTCTAATTTTATATCAAGGATTTTAAACAGGGAGGCACAATACGAGGCATTCCAATTTGAAAACGTGTGAGGTTTAAGCTTTCTAGAAGTATATGATTTAAGTGTAAGCTTTCGAATGTAATGAAACCTTGATGTAAGCTTTTATTGACCCGTTGCGACTAAGCTTTGCCTTGAGGCATAAGCCTCACACATGTTTCTAAACATTGTTGTATATAGCTCTGAATTTTTAGAAGCGCCGGGAAAAACGAATTTGTTGTAGTGAGATACAGAGATGGCATCGACAACTGTTTTGCACGAGGAACTATTTCTAGCTTGCATGAGACGATTTCTATATGTTCGTTGCTATAGCTCTATTGATTTCTTGGCCACTCTTAAGGTGAGGGAAATAATTGTTTGTTTTTTGTTCCATTTCTCTAGACTAGGCGTTGGCAGACAACTAGTGCCTTTTTCATGCTTGTTATTGAATTCATATTTTTATATGGTTTCAATGGTATGTTAAAAATGTGTATCCCCCTCTTAATTTATATTCTGAAACACCAGCTTTTCTCTATTGCCAATTGAATTAATTATGAATCACGAATCACTGCTTGAATATTTTTTTTAAGGATGTGTTTCGGTTTCCTCTCTAATTTTATATCAAGGATTTTAAACAGGGAGGCACAATACGAGGCATTCCAATTTGAAAACGTGTGAGGTTTAAGCTTTCTAGAAGTATATGATTTAAGTGTAAGCTTTCGAATGTAATGAAACCTTGATGTAAGCTTTTATTGACCCGTTGCGACTAAGCTTTGCCTTGAGGCATAAGCCTCACACATGTTTCTAAACATTGTTGTATATAGCTCTGAATTTTTAGAAGCGCCGGGAAAAACGAATTTGTTGTAGTGAGATACAGAGATGGCATCGACAACTGTTTTGCACGAGGAACTATTTCTAGCTTGCATGAGACGATTTCTATATGTTCGTTGCTATAGCTCTATTGATTTCTTGGCCACTCTTAAGGTGAGGGAAATAATTGTTTGTTTTTTGTTCCATTTCTCTAGACTAGGCGTTGGCAGACAACTAGTGCCTTTTTCATGCTTGTTATTGAATTCATATTTTTATATGGTTTCAATGGTATGTTAAAAATGTGTATCCCCCTCTTAATTTATATTCTGAAACACCAGCTTTTCTCTATTGCCAATTGAATTAATTATGAATCACGAATCACTGCTTGAATATTTTTTTTAAGGATGTGTTTCGGTTTCCTCTCTAATTTTATATCAAGGATTTTAAACAGGGAGGCACAATACGAGGCATTCCAATTTGAAAACGTGTGAGGTTTAAGCTTTCTAGAAGTATATGATTTAAGTGTAAGCTTTCGAATGTAATGAAACCTTGATGTAAGCTTTTATTGACCCGTTGCGACTAAGCTTTGCCTTGAGGCATAAGCCTCACACATGTTTCTAAACATTGTTGTATATAGCTCTGAATTTTTAGAAGCGCCGGGAAAAACGAATTTGTTGTAGTGAGATACAGAGATGGCATCGACAACTGTTTTGCACGAGGAACTATTTCTAGCTTGCATGAGACGATTTCTATATGTTCGTTGCTATAGCTCTATTGATTTCTTGGCCACTCTTAAGGTGAGGGAAATAATTGTTTGTTTTTTGTTCCATTTCTCTAGACTAGGCGTTGGCAGACAACTAGTGCCTTTTTCATGCTTGTTATTGAATTCATATTTTTATATGGTTTCAATGGTATGTTAAAAATGTGTATCCCCCTCTTAATTTATATTCTGAAACACCAGCTTTTCTCTATTGCCAATTGAATTAATTATGAATCACGAATCACTGCTTGAATATTTTTTTTAAGGATGTGTTTCGGTTTCCTCTCTAATTTTATATCAAGGATTTTAAACAGGGAGGCACAATACGAGGCATTCCAATTTGAAAACGTGTGAGGTTTAAGCTTTCTAGAAGTATATGATTTAAGTGTAAGCTTTCGAATGTAATGAAACCTTGATGTAAGCTTTTATTGACCCGTTGCGACTAAGCTTTGCCTTGAGGCATAAGCCTCACACATGTTTCTAAACATTGTTGTATATAGCTCTGAATTTTTAGAAGCGCCGGGAAAAACGAATTTGTTGTAGTGAGATACAGAGATGGCATCGACAACTGTTTTGCACGAGGAACTATTTCTAGCTTGCATGAGACGATTTCTATATGTTCGTTGCTATAGCTCTATTGATTTCTTGGCCACTCTTAAGGTGAGGGAAATAATTGTTTGTTTTTTGTTCCATTTCTCTAGACTAGGCGTTGGCAGACAACTAGTGCCTTTTTCATGCTTGTTATTGAATTCATATTTTTATATGGTTTCAATGGTATGTTAAAAATGTGTATCCCCCTCTTAATTTATATTCTGAAACACCAGCTTTTCTCTATTGCCAATTGAATTAATTATGAATCACGAATCACTGCTTGAATATTTTTTTTAAGGATGTGTTTCGGTTTCCTCTCTAATTTTATATCAAGGATTTTAAACAGGGAGGCACAATACGAGGCATTCCAATTTGAAAACGTGTGAGGTTTAAGCTTTCTAGAAGTATATGATTTAAGTGTAAGCTTTCGAATGTAATGAAACCTTGATGTAAGCTTTTATTGACCCGTTGCGACTAAGCTTTGCCTTGAGGCATAAGCCTCACACATGTTTCTAAACATTGTTGTATATAGCTCTGAATTTTTAGAAGCGCCGGGAAAAACGAATTTGTTGTAGTGAGATACAGAGATGGCATCGACAACTGTTTTGCACGAGGAACTATTTCTAGCTTGCATGAGACGATTTCTATATGTTCGTTGCTATAGCTCTATTGATTTCTTGGCCACTCTTAAGGTGAGGGAAATAATTGTTTGTTTTTTGTTCCATTTCTCTAGACTAGGCGTTGGCAGACAACTAGTGCCTTTTTCATGCTTGTTATTGAATTCATATTTTTATATGGTTTCAATGGTATGTTAAAAATGTGTATCCCCCTCTTAATTTATATTCTGAAACACCAGCTTTTCTCTATTGCCAATTGAATTAATTATGAATCACGAATCACTGCTTGAATATTTTTTTTAAGGATGTGTTTCGGTTTCCTCTCTAATTTTATATCAAGGATTTTAAACAGGGAGGCACAATACGAGGCATTCCAATTTGAAAACGTGTGAGGTTTAAGCTTTCTAGAAGTATATGATTTAAGTGTAAGCTTTCGAATGTAATGAAACCTTGATGTAAGCTTTTATTGACCCGTTGCGACTAAGCTTTGCCTTGAGGCATAAGCCTCACACATGTTTCTAAACATTGTTGTATATAGCTCTGAATTTTTAGAAGCGCCGGGAAAAACGAATTTGTTGTAGTGAGATACAGAGATGGCATCGACAACTGTTTTGCACGAGGAACTATTTCTAGCTTGCATGAGACGATTTCTATATGTTCGTTGCTATAGCTCTATTGATTTCTTGGCCACTCTTAAGGTGAGGGAAATAATTGTTTGTTTTTTGTTCCATTTCTCTAGACTAGGCGTTGGCAGACAACTAGTGCCTTTTTCATGCTTGTTATTGAATTCATATTTTTATATGGTTTCAATGGTATGTTAAAAATGTGTATCCCCCTCTTAATTTATATTCTGAAACACCAGCTTTTCTCTATTGCCAATTGAATTAATTATGAATCACGAATCACTGCTTGAATATTTTTTTTAAGGATGTGTTTCGGTTTCCTCTCTAATTTTATATCAAGGATTTTAAACAGGGAGGCACAATACGAGGCATTCCAATTTGAAAACGTGTGAGGTTTAAGCTTTCTAGAAGTATATGATTTAAGTGTAAGCTTTCGAATGTAATGAAACCTTGATGTAAGCTTTTATTGACCCGTTGCGACTAAGCTTTGCCTTGAGGCATAAGCCTCACACATGTTTCTAAACATTGTTGTATATAGCTCTGAATTTTTAGAAGCGCCGGGAAAAACGAATTTGTTGTAGTGAGATACAGAGATGGCATCGACAACTGTTTTGCACGAGGAACTATTTCTAGCTTGCATGAGACGATTTCTATATGTTCGTTGCTATAGCTCTATTGATTTCTTGGCCACTCTTAAGGTGAGGGAAATAATTGTTTGTTTTTTGTTCCATTTCTCTAGACTAGGCGTTGGCAGACAACTAGTGCCTTTTTCATGCTTGTTATTGAATTCATATTTTTATATGGTTTCAATGGTATGTTAAAAATGTGTATCCCCCTCTTAATTTATATTCTGAAACACCAGCTTTTCTCTATTGCCAATTGAATTAATTATGAATCACGAATCACTGCTTGAATATTTTTTTTAAGGATGTGTTTCGGTTTCCTCTCTAATTTTATATCAAGGATTTTAAACAGGGAGGCACAATACGAGGCATTCCAATTTGAAAACGTGTGAGGTTTAAGCTTTCTAGAAGTATATGATTTAAGTGTAAGCTTTCGAATGTAATGAAACCTTGATGTAAGCTTTTATTGACCCGTTGCGACTAAGCTTTGCCTTGAGGCATAAGCCTCACACATGTTTCTAAACATTGTTGTATATAGCTCTGAATTTTTAGAAGCGCCGGGAAAAACGAATTTGTTGTAGTGAGATACAGAGATGGCATCGACAACTGTTTTGCACGAGGAACTATTTCTAGCTTGCATGAGACGATTTCTATATGTTCGTTGCTATAGCTCTATTGATTTCTTGGCCACTCTTAAGGTGAGGGAAATAATTGTTTGTTTTTTGTTCCATTTCTCTAGACTAGGCGTTGGCAGACAACTAGTGCCTTTTTCATGCTTGTTATTGAATTCATATTTTTATATGGTTTCAATGGTATGTTAAAAATGTGTATCCCCCTCTTAATTTATATTCTGAAACACCAGCTTTTCTCTATTGCCAATTGAATTAATTATGAATCACGAATCACTGCTTGAATATTTTTTTTAAGGATGTGTTTCGGTTTCCTCTCTAATTTTATATCAAGGATTTTAAACAGGGAGGCACAATACGAGGCATTCCAATTTGAAAACGTGTGAGGTTTAAGCTTTCTAGAAGTATATGATTTAAGTGTAAGCTTTCGAATGTAATGAAACCTTGATGTAAGCTTTTATTGACCCGTTGCGACTAAGCTTTGCCTTGAGGCATAAGCCTCACACATGTTTCTAAACATTGTTGTATATAGCTCTGAATTTTTAGAAGCGCCGGGAAAAACGAATTTGTTGTAGTGAGATACAGAGATGGCATCGACAACTGTTTTGCACGAGGAACTATTTCTAGCTTGCATGAGACGATTTCTATATGTTCGTTGCTATAGCTCTATTGATTTCTTGGCCACTCTTAAGGTGAGGGAAATAATTGTTTGTTTTTTGTTCCATTTCTCTAGACTAGGCGTTGGCAGACAACTAGTGCCTTTTTCATGCTTGTTATTGAATTCATATTTTTATATGGTTTCAATGGTATGTTAAAAATGTGTATCCCCCTCTTAATTTATATTCTGAAACACCAGCTTTTCTCTATTGCCAATTGAATTAATTATGAATCACGAATCACTGCTTGAATATTTTTTTTAAGGATGTGTTTCGGTTTCCTCTCTAATTTTATATCAAGGATTTTAAACAGGGAGGCACAATACGAGGCATTCCAATTTGAAAACGTGTGAGGTTTAAGCTTTCTAGAAGTATATGATTTAAGTGTAAGCTTTCGAATGTAATGAAACCTTGATGTAAGCTTTTATTGACCCGTTGCGACTAAGCTTTGCCTTGAGGCATAAGCCTCACACATGTTTCTAAACATTGTTGTATATAGCTCTGAATTTTTAGAAGCGCCGGGAAAAACGAATTTGTTGTAGTGAGATACAGAGATGGCATCGACAACTGTTTTGCACGAGGAACTATTTCTAGCTTGCATGAGACGATTTCTATATGTTCGTTGCTATAGCTCTATTGATTTCTTGGCCACTCTTAAGGTGAGGGAAATAATTGTTTGTTTTTTGTTCCATTTCTCTAGACTAGGCGTTGGCAGACAACTAGTGCCTTTTTCATGCTTGTTATTGAATTCATATTTTTATATGGTTTCAATGGTATGTTAAAAATGTGTATCCCCCTCTTAATTTATATTCTGAAACACCAGCTTTTCTCTATTGCCAATTGAATTAATTATGAATCACGAATCACTGCTTGAATATTTTTTTTAAGGATGTGTTTCGGTTTCCTCTCTAATTTTATATCAAGGATTTTAAACAGGGAGGCACAATACGAGGCATTCCAATTTGAAAACGTGTGAGGTTTAAGCTTTCTAGAAGTATATGATTTAAGTGTAAGCTTTCGAATGTAATGAAACCTTGATGTAAGCTTTTATTGACCCGTTGCGACTAAGCTTTGCCTTGAGGCATAAGCCTCACACATGTTTCTAAACATTGTTGTATATAGCTCTGAATTTTTAGAAGCGCCGGGAAAAACGAATTTGTTGTAGTGAGATACAGAGATGGCATCGACAACTGTTTTGCACGAGGAACTATTTCTAGCTTGCATGAGACGATTTCTATATGTTCGTTGCTATAGCTCTATTGATTTCTTGGCCACTCTTAAGGTGAGGGAAATAATTGTTTGTTTTTTGTTCCATTTCTCTAGACTAGGCGTTGGCAGACAACTAGTGCCTTTTTCATGCTTGTTATTGAATTCATATTTTTATATGGTTTCAATGGTATGTTAAAAATGTGTATCCCCCTCTTAATTTATATTCTGAAACACCAGCTTTTCTCTATTGCCAATTGAATTAATTATGAATCACGAATCACTGCTTGAATATTTTTTTTAAGGATGTGTTTCGGTTTCCTCTCTAATTTTATATCAAGGATTTTAAACAGGGAGGCACAATACGAGGCATTCCAATTTGAAAACGTGTGAGGTTTAAGCTTTCTAGAAGTATATGATTTAAGTGTAAGCTTTCGAATGTAATGAAACCTTGATGTAAGCTTTTATTGACCCGTTGCGACTAAGCTTTGCCTTGAGGCATAAGCCTCACACATGTTTCTAAACATTGTTGTATATAGCTCTGAATTTTTAGAAGCGCCGGGAAAAACGAATTTGTTGTAGTGAGATACAGAGATGGCATCGACAACTGTTTTGCACGAGGAACTATTTCTAGCTTGCATGAGACGATTTCTATATGTTCGTTGCTATAGCTCTATTGATTTCTTGGCCACTCTTAAGGTGAGGGAAATAATTGTTTGTTTTTTGTTCCATTTCTCTAGACTAGGCGTTGGCAGACAACTAGTGCCTTTTTCATGCTTGTTATTGAATTCATATTTTTATATGGTTTCAATGGTATGTTAAAAATGTGTATCCCCCTCTTAATTTATATTCTGAAACACCAGCTTTTCTCTATTGCCAATTGAATTAATTATGAATCACGAATCACTGCTTGAATATTTTTTTTAAGGATGTGTTTCGGTTTCCTCTCTAATTTTATATCAAGGATTTTAAACAGGGAGGCACAATACGAGGCATTCCAATTTGAAAACGTGTGAGGTTTAAGCTTTCTAGAAGTATATGATTTAAGTGTAAGCTTTCGAATGTAATGAAACCTTGATGTAAGCTTTTATTGACCCGTTGCGACTAAGCTTTGCCTTGAGGCATAAGCCTCACACATGTTTCTAAACATTGTTGTATATAGCTCTGAATTTTTAGAAGCGCCGGGAAAAACGAATTTGTTGTAGTGAGATACAGAGATGGCATCGACAACTGTTTTGCACGAGGAACTATTTCTAGCTTGCATGAGACGATTTCTATATGTTCGTTGCTATAGCTCTATTGATTTCTTGGCCACTCTTAAGGTGAGGGAAATAATTGTTTGTTTTTTGTTCCATTTCTCTAGACTAGGCGTTGGCAGACAACTAGTGCCTTTTTCATGCTTGTTATTGAATTCATATTTTTATATGGTTTCAATGGTATGTTAAAAATGTGTATCCCCCTCTTAATTTATATTCTGAAACACCAGCTTTTCTCTATTGCCAATTGAATTAATTATGAATCACGAATCACTGCTTGAATATTTTTTTTAAGGATGTGTTTCGGTTTCCTCTCTAATTTTATATCAAGGATTTTAAACAGGGAGGCACAATACGAGGCATTCCAATTTGAAAACGTGTGAGGTTTAAGCTTTCTAGAAGTATATGATTTAAGTGTAAGCTTTCGAATGTAATGAAACCTTGATGTAAGCTTTTATTGACCCGTTGCGACTAAGCTTTGCCTTGAGGCATAAGCCTCACACATGTTTCTAAACATTGTTGTATATAGCTCTGAATTTTTAGAAGCGCCGGGAAAAACGAATTTGTTGTAGTGAGATACAGAGATGGCATCGACAACTGTTTTGCACGAGGAACTATTTCTAGCTTGCATGAGACGATTTCTATATGTTCGTTGCTATAGCTCTATTGATTTCTTGGCCACTCTTAAGGTGAGGGAAATAATTGTTTGTTTTTTGTTCCATTTCTCTAGACTAGGCGTTGGCAGACAACTAGTGCCTTTTTCATGCTTGTTATTGAATTCATATTTTTATATGGTTTCAATGGTATGTTAAAAATGTGTATCCCCCTCTTAATTTATATTCTGAAACACCAGCTTTTCTCTATTGCCAATTGAATTAATTATGAATCACGAATCACTGCTTGAATATTTTTTTTAAGGATGTGTTTCGGTTTCCTCTCTAATTTTATATCAAGGATTTTAAACAGGGAGGCACAATACGAGGCATTCCAATTTGAAAACGTGTGAGGTTTAAGCTTTCTAGAAGTATATGATTTAAGTGTAAGCTTTCGAATGTAATGAAACCTTGATGTAAGCTTTTATTGACCCGTTGCGACTAAGCTTTGCCTTGAGGCATAAGCCTCACACATGTTTCTAAACATTGTTGTATATAGCTCTGAATTTTTAGAAGCGCCGGGAAAAACGAATTTGTTGTAGTGAGATACAGAGATGGCATCGACAACTGTTTTGCACGAGGAACTATTTCTAGCTTGCATGAGACGATTTCTATATGTTCGTTGCTATAGCTCTATTGATTTCTTGGCCACTCTTAAGGTGAGGGAAATAATTGTTTGTTTTTTGTTCCATTTCTCTAGACTAGGCGTTGGCAGACAACTAGTGCCTTTTTCATGCTTGTTATTGAATTCATATTTTTATATGGTTTCAATGGTATGTTAAAAATGTGTATCCCCCTCTTAATTTATATTCTGAAACACCAGCTTTTCTCTATTGCCAATTGAATTAATTATGAATCACGAATCACTGCTTGAATATTTTTTTTAAGGATGTGTTTCGGTTTCCTCTCTAATTTTATATCAAGGATTTTAAACAGGGAGGCACAATACGAGGCATTCCAATTTGAAAACGTGTGAGGTTTAAGCTTTCTAGAAGTATATGATTTAAGTGTAAGCTTTCGAATGTAATGAAACCTTGATGTAAGCTTTTATTGACCCGTTGCGACTAAGCTTTGCCTTGAGGCATAAGCCTCACACATGTTTCTAAACATTGTTGTATATAGCTCTGAATTTTTAGAAGCGCCGGGAAAAACGAATTTGTTGTAGTGAGATACAGAGATGGCATCGACAACTGTTTTGCACGAGGAACTATTTCTAGCTTGCATGAGACGATTTCTATATGTTCGTTGCTATAGCTCTATTGATTTCTTGGCCACTCTTAAGGTGAGGGAAATAATTGTTTGTTTTTTGTTCCATTTCTCTAGACTAGGCGTTGGCAGACAACTAGTGCCTTTTTCATGCTTGTTATTGAATTCATATTTTTATATGGTTTCAATGGTATGTTAAAAATGTGTATCCCCCTCTTAATTTATATTCTGAAACACCAGCTTTTCTCTATTGCCAATTGAATTAATTATGAATCACGAATCACTGCTTGAATATTTTTTTTAAGGATGTGTTTCGGTTTCCTCTCTAATTTTATATCAAGGATTTTAAACAGGGAGGCACAATACGAGGCATTCCAATTTGAAAACGTGTGAGGTTTAAGCTTTCTAGAAGTATATGATTTAAGTGTAAGCTTTCGAATGTAATGAAACCTTGATGTAAGCTTTTATTGACCCGTTGCGACTAAGCTTTGCCTTGAGGCATAAGCCTCACACATGTTTCTAAACATTGTTGTATATAGCTCTGAATTTTTAGAAGCGCCGGGAAAAACGAATTTGTTGTAGTGAGATACAGAGATGGCATCGACAACTGTTTTGCACGAGGAACTATTTCTAGCTTGCATGAGACGATTTCTATATGTTCGTTGCTATAGCTCTATTGATTTCTTGGCCACTCTTAAGGTGAGGGAAATAATTGTTTGTTTTTTGTTCCATTTCTCTAGACTAGGCGTTGGCAGACAACTAGTGCCTTTTTCATGCTTGTTATTGAATTCATATTTTTATATGGTTTCAATGGTATGTTAAAAATGTGTATCCCCCTCTTAATTTATATTCTGAAACACCAGCTTTTCTCTATTGCCAATTGAATTAATTATGAATCACGAATCACTGCTTGAATATTTTTTTTAAGGATGTGTTTCGGTTTCCTCTCTAATTTTATATCAAGGATTTTAAACAGGGAGGCACAATACGAGGCATTCCAATTTGAAAACGTGTGAGGTTTAAGCTTTCTAGAAGTATATGATTTAAGTGTAAGCTTTCGAATGTAATGAAACCTTGATGTAAGCTTTTATTGACCCGTTGCGACTAAGCTTTGCCTTGAGGCATAAGCCTCACACATGTTTCTAAACATTGTTGTATATAGCTCTGAATTTTTAGAAGCGCCGGGAAAAACGAATTTGTTGTAGTGAGATACAGAGATGGCATCGACAACTGTTTTGCACGAGGAACTATTTCTAGCTTGCATGAGACGATTTCTATATGTTCGTTGCTATAGCTCTATTGATTTCTTGGCCACTCTTAAGGTGAGGGAAATAATTGTTTGTTTTTTGTTCCATTTCTCTAGACTAGGCGTTGGCAGACAACTAGTGCCTTTTTCATGCTTGTTATTGAATTCATATTTTTATATGGTTTCAATGGTATGTTAAAAATGTGTATCCCCCTCTTAATTTATATTCTGAAACACCAGCTTTTCTCTATTGCCAATTGAATTAATTATGAATCACGAATCACTGCTTGAATATTTTTTTAAGGATGTGTTTCGGTTTCCTCTCTAATTTTATATCAAGGATTTTAAACAGGGAGGCACAATACGAGGCATTCCAATTTGAAAACGTGTGAGGTTTAAGCTTTCTAGAAGTATATGATTTAAGTGTAAGCTTTCGAATGTAATGAAACCTTGATGTAAGCTTTTATTGACCCGTTGCGACTAAGCTTTGCCTTGAGGCATAAGCCTCACACATGTTTCTAAACATTGTTGTATATAGCTCTGAATTTTTAGAAGCGCCGGGAAAAACGAATTTGTTGTAGTGAGATACAGAGATGGCATCGACAACTGTTTTGCACGAGGAACTATTTCTAGCTTGCATGAGACGATTTCTATATGTTCGTTGCTATAGCTCTATTGATTTCTTGGCCACTCTTAAGGTGAGGGAAATAATTGTTTGTTTTTTGTTCCATTTCTCTAGACTAGGCGTTGGCAGACAACTAGTGCCTTTTTCATGCTTGTTATTGAATTCATATTTTATATGGTTTCAATGGTATGTTAAAAATGTGTATCCCCCTCTTAATTTATATTCTGAAACACCAGCTTTTCTCTATTGCCAATTGAATTAATTATGAATCACGAATCACTGCTTGAATATTTTTTTTAAGGATGTGTTTCGGTTTCCTCTCTAATTTTATATCAAGGATTTTAAACAGGGAGGCACAATACGAGGCATTCCAATTTGAAAACGTGTGAGGTTTAAGCTTTCTAGAAGTATATGATTTAAGTGTAAGCTTTCGAATGTAATGAAACCTTGATGTAAGCTTTTATTGACCCGTTGCGACTAAGCTTTGCCTTGAGGCATAAGCCTCACACATGTTTCTAAACATTGTTGTATATAGCTCTGAATTTTTAGAAGCGCCGGGAAAAACGAATTTGTTGTAGTGAGATACAGAGATGGCATCGACAACTGTTTTGCACGAGGAACTATTTCTAGCTTGCATGAGACGATTTCTATATGTTCGTTGCTATAGCTCTATTGATTTCTTGGCCACTCTTAAGGTGAGGGAAATAATTGTTTGTTTTTTGTTCCATTTCTCTAGACTAGGCGTTGGCAGACAACTAGTGCCTTTTTCATGCTTGTTATTGAATTCATATTTTTATATGGTTTCAATGGTATGTTAAAAATGTGTATCCCCCTCTTAATTTATATTCTGAAACACCAGCTTTTCTCTATTGCCAATTGAATTAATTATGAATCACGAATCACTGCTTGAATATTTTTTTTAAGGATGTGTTTCGGTTTCCTCTCTAATTTTATATCAAGGATTTTAAACAGGGAGGCACAATACGAGGCATTCCAATTTGAAAACGTGTGAGGTTTAAGCTTTCTAGAAGTATATGATTTAAGTGTAAGCTTTCGAATGTAATGAAACCTTGATGTAAGCTTTTATTGACCCGTTGCGACTAAGCTTTGCCTTGAGGCATAAGCCTCACACATGTTTCTAAACATTGTTGTATATAGCTCTGAATTTTTAGAAGCGCCGGGAAAAACGAATTTGTTGTAGTGAGATACAGAGATGGCATCGACAACTGTTTTGCACGAGGAACTATTTCTAGCTTGCATGAGACGATTTCTATATGTTCGTTGCTATAGCTCTATTGATTTCTTGGCCACTCTTAAGGTGAGGGAAATAATTGTTTGTTTTTTGTTCCATTTCTCTAGACTAGGCGTTGGCAGACAACTAGTGCCTTTTTCATGCTTGTTATTGAATTCATATTTTTATATGGTTTCAATGGTATGTTAAAAATGTGTATCCCCCTCTTAATTTATATTCTGAAACACCAGCTTTTCTCTATTGCCAATTGAATTAATTATGAATCACGAATCACTGCTTGAATATTTTTTTTAAGGATGTGTTTCGGTTTCCTCTCTAATTTTATATCAAGGATTTTAAACAGGGAGGCACAATACGAGGCATTCCAATTTGAAAACGTGTGAGGTTTAAGCTTTCTAGAAGTATATGATTTAAGTGTAAGCTTTCGAATGTAATGAAACCTTGATGTAAGCTTTTATTGACCCGTTGCGACTAAGCTTTGCCTTGAGGCATAAGCCTCACACATGTTTCTAAACATTGTTGTATATAGCTCTGAATTTTTAGAAGCGCCGGGAAAAACGAATTTGTTGTAGTGAGATACAGAGATGGCATCGACAACTGTTTTGCACGAGGAACTATTTCTAGCTTGCATGAGACGATTTCTATATGTTCGTTGCTATAGCTCTATTGATTTCTTGGCCACTCTTAAGGTGAGGGAAATAATTGTTTGTTTTTTGTTCCATTTCTCTAGACTAGGCGTTGGCAGACAACTAGTGCCTTTTTCATGCTTGTTATTGAATTCATATTTTTATATGGTTTCAATGGTATGTTAAAAATGTGTATCCCCCTCTTAATTTATATTCTGAAACACCAGCTTTTCTCTATTGCCAATTGAATTAATTATGAATCACGAATCACTGCTTGAATATTTTTTTTAAGGATGTGTTTCGGTTTCCTCTCTAATTTTATATCAAGGATTTTAAACAGGGAGGCACAATACGAGGCATTCCAATTTGAAAACGTGTGAGGTTTAAGCTTTCTAGAAGTATATGATTTAAGTGTAAGCTTTCGAATGTAATGAAACCTTGATGTAAGCTTTTATTGACCCGTTGCGACTAAGCTTTGCCTTGAGGCATAAGCCTCACACATGTTTCTAAACATTGTTGTATATAGCTCTGAATTTTTAGAAGCGCCGGGAAAAACGAATTTGTTGTAGTGAGATACAGAGATGGCATCGACAACTGTTTTGCACGAGGAACTATTTCTAGCTTGCATGAGACGATTTCTATATGTTCGTTGCTATAGCTCTATTGATTTCTTGGCCACTCTTAAGGTGAGGGAAATAATTGTTTGTTTTTTGTTCCATTTCTCTAGACTAGGCGTTGGCAGACAACTAGTGCCTTTTTCATGCTTGTTATTGAATTCATATTTTTATATGGTTTCAATGGTATGTTAAAAATGTGTATCCCCCTCTTAATTTATATTCTGAAACACCAGCTTTTCTCTATTGCCAATTGAATTAATTATGAATCACGAATCACTGCTTGAATATTTTTTTTAAGGATGTGTTTCGGTTTCCTCTCTAATTTTATATCAAGGATTTTAAACAGGGAGGCACAATACGAGGCATTCCAATTTGAAAACGTGTGAGGTTTAAGCTTTCTAGAAGTATATGATTTAAGTGTAAGCTTTCGAATGTAATGAAACCTTGATGTAAGCTTTTATTGACCCGTTGCGACTAAGCTTTGCCTTGAGGCATAAGCCTCACACATGTTTCTAAACATTGTTGTATATAGCTCTGAATTTTTAGAAGCGCCGGGAAAAACGAATTTGTTGTAGTGAGATACAGAGATGGCATCGACAACTGTTTTGCACGAGGAACTATTTCTAGCTTGCATGAGACGATTTCTATATGTTCGTTGCTATAGCTCTATTGATTTCTTGGCCACTCTTAAGGTGAGGGAAATAATTGTTTGTTTTTTGTTCCATTTCTCTAGACTAGGCGTTGGCAGACAACTAGTGCCTTTTTCATGCTTGTTATTGAATTCATATTTTTATATGGTTTCAATGGTATGTTAAAAATGTGTATCCCCCTCTTAATTTATATTCTGAAACACCAGCTTTTCTCTATTGCCAATTGAATTAATTATGAATCACGAATCACTGCTTGAATATTTTTTTTAAGGATGTGTTTCGGTTTCCTCTCTAATTTTATATCAAGGATTTTAAACAGGGAGGCACAATACGAGGCATTCCAATTTGAAAACGTGTGAGGTTTAAGCTTTCTAGAAGTATATGATTTAAGTGTAAGCTTTCGAATGTAATGAAACCTTGATGTAAGCTTTTATTGACCCGTTGCGACTAAGCTTTGCCTTGAGGCATAAGCCTCACACATGTTTCTAAACATTGTTGTATATAGCTCTGAATTTTTAGAAGCGCCGGGAAAAACGAATTTGTTGTAGTGAGATACAGAGATGGCATCGACAACTGTTTTGCACGAGGAACTATTTCTAGCTTGCATGAGACGATTTCTATATGTTCGTTGCTATAGCTCTATTGATTTCTTGGCCACTCTTAAGGTGAGGGAAATAATTGTTTGTTTTTTGTTCCATTTCTCTAGACTAGGCGTTGGCAGACAACTAGTGCCTTTTTCATGCTTGTTATTGAATTCATATTTTTATATGGTTTCAATGGTATGTTAAAAATGTGTATCCCCTCTTAATTTATATTCTGAAACACCAGCTTTTCTCTATTGCCAATTGAATTAATTATGAATCACGAATCACTGCTTGAATATTTTTTTAAGGATGTGTTTCGGTTTCCTCTCTAATTTTATATCAAGGATTTTAAACAGGGAGGCACAATACGAGGCATTCCAATTTGAAAACGTGTGAGGTTTAAGCTTTCTAGAAGTATATGATTTAAGTGTAAGCTTTCGAATGTAATGAAACCTTGATGTAAGCTTTTATTGACCCGTTGCGACTAAGCTTTGCCTTGAGGCATAAGCCTCACACATGTTTCTAAACATTGTTGTATATAGCTCTGAATTTTTAGAAGCGCCGGGAAAAACGAATTTGTTGTAGTGAGATACAGAGATGGCATCGACAACTGTTTTGCACGAGGAACTATTTCTAGCTTGCATGAGACGATTTCTATATGTTCGTTGCTATAGCTCTATTGATTTCTTGGCCACTCTTAAGGTGAGGGAAATAATTGTTTGTTTTTTGTTCCATTTCTCTAGACTAGGCGTTGGCAGACAACTAGTGCCTTTTTCATGCTTGTTATTGAATTCATATTTTTATATGGTTTCAATGGTATGTTAAAAATGTGTATCCCCCTCTTAATTTATATTCTGAAACACCAGCTTTTCTCTATTGCCAATTGAATTAATTATGAATCACGAATCACTGCTTGAATATTTTTTTTAAGGATGTGTTTCGGTTTCCTCTCTAATTTTATATCAAGGATTTTAAACAGGGAGGCACAATACGAGGCATTCCAATTTGAAAACGTGTGAGGTTTAAGCTTTCTAGAAGTATATGATTTAAGTGTAAGCTTTCGAATGTAATGAAACCTTGATGTAAGCTTTTATTGACCCGTTGCGACTAAGCTTTGCCTTGAGGCATAAGCCTCACACATGTTTCTAAACATTGTTGTATATAGCTCTGAATTTTTAGAAGCGCCGGGAAAAACGAATTTGTTGTAGTGAGATACAGAGATGGCATCGACAACTGTTTTGCACGAGGAACTATTTCTAGCTTGCATGAGACGATTTCTATATGTTCGTTGCTATAGCTCTATTGATTTCTTGGCCACTCTTAAGGTGAGGGAAATAATTGTTTGTTTTTTGTTCCATTTCTCTAGACTAGGCGTTGGCAGACAACTAGTGCCTTTTTCATGCTTGTTATTGAATTCATATTTTTATATGGTTTCAATGGTATGTTAAAAATGTGTATCCCCCTCTTAATTTATATTCTGAAACACCAGCTTTTCTCTATTGCCAATTGAATTAATTATGAATCACGAATCACTGCTTGAATATTTTTTTTAAGGATGTGTTTCGGTTTCCTCTCTAATTTTATATCAAGGATTTTAAACAGGGAGGCACAATACGAGGCATTCCAATTTGAAAACGTGTGAGGTTTAAGCTTTCTAGAAGTATATGATTTAAGTGTAAGCTTTCGAATGTAATGAAACCTTGATGTAAGCTTTTATTGACCCGTTGCGACTAAGCTTTGCCTTGAGGCATAAGCCTCACACATGTTTCTAAACATTGTTGTATATAGCTCTGAATTTTTAGAAGCGCCGGGAAAAACGAATTTGTTGTAGTGAGATACAGAGATGGCATCGACAACTGTTTTGCACGAGGAACTATTTCTAGCTTGCATGAGACGATTTCTATATGTTCGTTGCTATAGCTCTATTGATTTCTTGGCCACTCTTAAGGTGAGGGAAATAATTGTTTGTTTTTTGTTCCATTTCTCTAGACTAGGCGTTGGCAGACAACTAGTGCCTTTTTCATGCTTGTTATTGAATTCATATTTTTATATGGTTTCAATGGTATGTTAAAAATGTGTATCCCCCTCTTAATTTATATTCTGAAACACCAGCTTTTCTCTATTGCCAATTGAATTAATTATGAATCACGAATCACTGCTTGAATATTTTTTTTAAGGATGTGTTTCGGTTTCCTCTCTAATTTTATATCAAGGATTTTAAACAGGGAGGCACAATACGAGGCATTCCAATTTGAAAACGTGTGAGGTTTAAGCTTTCTAGAAGTATATGATTTAAGTGTAAGCTTTCGAATGTAATGAAACCTTGATGTAAGCTTTTATTGACCCGTTGCGACTAAGCTTTGCCTTGAGGCATAAGCCTCACACATGTTTCTAAACATTGTTGTATATAGCTCTGAATTTTTAGAAGCGCCGGGAAAAACGAATTTGTTGTAGTGAGATACAGAGATGGCATCGACAACTGTTTTGCACGAGGAACTATTTCTAGCTTGCATGAGACGATTTCTATATGTTCGTTGCTATAGCTCTATTGATTTCTTGGCCACTCTTAAGGTGAGGGAAATAATTGTTTGTTTTTTGTTCCATTTCTCTAGACTAGGCGTTGGCAGACAACTAGTGCCTTTTTCATGCTTGTTATTGAATTCATATTTTTATATGGTTTCAATGGTATGTTAAAAATGTGTATCCCCCTCTTAATTTATATTCTGAAACACCAGCTTTTCTCTATTGCCAATTGAATTAATTATGAATCACGAATCACTGCTTGAATATTTTTTTTAAGGATGTGTTTCGGTTTCCTCTCTAATTTTATATCAAGGATTTTAAACAGGGAGGCACAATACGAGGCATTCCAATTTGAAAACGTGTGAGGTTTAAGCTTTCTAGAAGTATATGATTTAAGTGTAAGCTTTCGAATGTAATGAAACCTTGATGTAAGCTTTTATTGACCCGTTGCGACTAAGCTTTGCCTTGAGGCATAAGCCTCACACATGTTTCTAAACATTGTTGTATATAGCTCTGAATTTTTAGAAGCGCCGGGAAAAACGAATTTGTTGTAGTGAGATACAGAGATGGCATCGACAACTGTTTTGCACGAGGAACTATTTCTAGCTTGCATGAGACGATTTCTATATGTTCGTTGCTATAGCTCTATTGATTTCTTGGCCACTCTTAAGGTGAGGGAAATAATTGTTTGTTTTTTGTTCCATTTCTCTAGACTAGGCGTTGGCAGACAACTAGTGCCTTTTTCATGCTTGTTATTGAATTCATATTTTTATATGGTTTCAATGGTATGTTAAAAATGTGTATCCCCCTCTTAATTTATATTCTGAAACACCAGCTTTTCTCTATTGCCAATTGAATTAATTATGAATCACGAATCACTGCTTGAATATTTTTTTTAAGGATGTGTTTCGGTTTCCTCTCTAATTTTATATCAAGGATTTTAAACAGGGAGGCACAATACGAGGCATTCCAATTTGAAAACGTGTGAGGTTTAAGCTTTCTAGAAGTATATGATTTAAGTGTAAGCTTTCGAATGTAATGAAACCTTGATGTAAGCTTTTATTGACCCGTTGCGACTAAGCTTTGCCTTGAGGCATAAGCCTCACACATGTTTCTAAACATTGTTGTATATAGCTCTGAATTTTTAGAAGCGCCGGGAAAAACGAATTTGTTGTAGTGAGATACAGAGATGGCATCGACAACTGTTTTGCACGAGGAACTATTTCTAGCTTGCATGAGACGATTTCTATATGTTCGTTGCTATAGCTCTATTGATTTCTTGGCCACTCTTAAGGTGAGGGAAATAATTGTTTGTTTTTTGTTCCATTTCTCTAGACTAGGCGTTGGCAGACAACTAGTGCCTTTTTCATGCTTGTTATTGAATTCATATTTTTATATGGTTTCAATGGTATGTTAAAAATGTGTATCCCCCTCTTAATTTATATTCTGAAACACCAGCTTTTCTCTATTGCCAATTGAATTAATTATGAATCACGAATCACTGCTTGAATATTTTTTTTAAGGATGTGTTTCGGTTTCCTCTCTAATTTTATATCAAGGATTTTAAACAGGGAGGCACAATACGAGGCATTCCAATTTGAAAACGTGTGAGGTTTAAGCTTTCTAGAAGTATATGATTTAAGTGTAAGCTTTCGAATGTAATGAAACCTTGATGTAAGCTTTTATTGACCCGTTGCGACTAAGCTTTGCCTTGAGGCATAAGCCTCACACATGTTTCTAAACATTGTTGTATATAGCTCTGAATTTTTAGAAGCGCCGGGAAAAACGAATTTGTTGTAGTGAGATACAGAGATGGCATCGACAACTGTTTTGCACGAGGAACTATTTCTAGCTTGCATGAGACGATTTCTATATGTTCGTTGCTATAGCTCTATTGATTTCTTGGCCACTCTTAAGGTGAGGGAAATAATTGTTTGTTTTTTGTTCCATTTCTCTAGACTAGGCGTTGGCAGACAACTAGTGCCTTTTTCATGCTTGTTATTGAATTCATATTTTTATATGGTTTCAATGGTATGTTAAAAATGTGTATCCCCCTCTTAATTTATATTCTGAAACACCAGCTTTTCTCTATTGCCAATTGAATTAATTATGAATCACGAATCACTGCTTGAATATTTTTTTTAAGGATGTGTTTCGGTTTCCTCTCTAATTTTATATCAAGGATTTTAAACAGGGAGGCACAATACGAGGCATTCCAATTTGAAAACGTGTGAGGTTTAAGCTTTCTAGAAGTATATGATTTAAGTGTAAGCTTTCGAATGTAATGAAACCTTGATGTAAGCTTTTATTGACCCGTTGCGACTAAGCTTTGCCTTGAGGCATAAGCCTCACACATGTTTCTAAACATTGTTGTATATAGCTCTGAATTTTTAGAAGCGCCGGGAAAAACGAATTTGTTGTAGTGAGATACAGAGATGGCATCGACAACTGTTTTGCACGAGGAACTATTTCTAGCTTGCATGAGACGATTTCTATATGTTCGTTGCTATAGCTCTATTGATTTCTTGGCCACTCTTAAGGTGAGGGAAATAATTGTTTGTTTTTTGTTCCATTTCTCTAGACTAGGCGTTGGCAGACAACTAGTGCCTTTTTCATGCTTGTTATTGAATTCATATTTTTATATGGTTTCAATGGTATGTTAAAAATGTGTATCCCCCTCTTAATTTATATTCTGAAACACCAGCTTTTCTCTATTGCCAATTGAATTAATTATGAATCACGAATCACTGCTTGAATATTTTTTTTAAGGATGTGTTTCGGTTTCCTCTCTAATTTTATATCAAGGATTTTAAACAGGGAGGCACAATACGAGGCATTCCAATTTGAAAACGTGTGAGGTTTAAGCTTTCTAGAAGTATATGATTTAAGTGTAAGCTTTCGAATGTAATGAAACCTTGATGTAAGCTTTTATTGACCCGTTGCGACTAAGCTTTGCCTTGAGGCATAAGCCTCACACATGTTTCTAAACATTGTTGTATATAGCTCTGAATTTTTAGAAGCGCCGGGAAAAACGAATTTGTTGTAGTGAGATACAGAGATGGCATCGACAACTGTTTTGCACGAGGAACTATTTCTAGCTTGCATGAGACGATTTCTATATGTTCGTTGCTATAGCTCTATTGATTTCTTGGCCACTCTTAAGGTGAGGGAAATAATTGTTTGTTTTTTGTTCCATTTCTCTAGACTAGGCGTTGGCAGACAACTAGTGCCTTTTTCATGCTTGTTATTGAATTCATATTTTTATATGGTTTCAATGGTATGTTAAAAATGTGTATCCCCCTCTTAATTTATATTCTGAAACACCAGCTTTTCTCTATTGCCAATTGAATTAATTATGAATCACGAATCACTGCTTGAATATTTTTTTTAAGGATGTGTTTCGGTTTCCTCTCTAATTTTATATCAAGGATTTTAAACAGGGAGGCACAATACGAGGCATTCCAATTTGAAAACGTGTGAGGTTTAAGCTTTCTAGAAGTATATGATTTAAGTGTAAGCTTTCGAATGTAATGAAACCTTGATGTAAGCTTTTATTGACCCGTTGCGACTAAGCTTTGCCTTGAGGCATAAGCCTCACACATGTTTCTAAACATTGTTGTATATAGCTCTGAATTTTTAGAAGCGCCGGGAAAAACGAATTTGTTGTAGTGAGATACAGAGATGGCATCGACAACTGTTTTGCACGAGGAACTATTTCTAGCTTGCATGAGACGATTTCTATATGTTCGTTGCTATAGCTCTATTGATTTCTTGGCCACTCTTAAGGTGAGGGAAATAATTGTTTGTTTTTTGTTCCATTTCTCTAGACTAGGCGTTGGCAGACAACTAGTGCCTTTTTCATGCTTGTTATTGAATTCATATTTTTATATGGTTTCAATGGTATGTTAAAAATGTGTATCCCCCTCTTAATTTATATTCTGAAACACCAGCTTTTCTCTATTGCCAATTGAATTAATTATGAATCACGAATCACTGCTTGAATATTTTTTTAAGGATGTGTTTCGGTTTCCTCTCTAATTTTATATCAAGGATTTTAAACAGGGAGGCACAATACGAGGCATTCCAATTTGAAAACGTGTGAGGTTTAAGCTTTCTAGAAGTATATGATTTAAGTGTAAGCTTTCGAATGTAATGAAACCTTGATGTAAGCTTTTATTGACCCGTTGCGACTAAGCTTTGCCTTGAGGCATAAGCCTCACACATGTTTCTAAACATTGTTGTATATAGCTCTGAATTTTTAGAAGCGCCGGGAAAAACGAATTTGTTGTAGTGAGATACAGAGATGGCATCGACAACTGTTTTGCACGAGGAACTATTTCTAGCTTGCATGAGACGATTTCTATATGTTCGTTGCTATAGCTCTATTGATTTCTTGGCCACTCTTAAGGTGAGGGAAATAATTGTTTGTTTTTTGTTCCATTTCTCTAGACTAGGCGTTGGCAGACAACTAGTGCCTTTTTCATGCTTGTTATTGAATTCATATTTTTATATGGTTTCAATGGTATGTTAAAAATGTGTATCCCCCTCTTAATTTATATTCTGAAACACCAGCTTTTCTCTATTGCCAATTGAATTAATTATGAATCACGAATCACTGCTTGAATATTTTTTTTAAGGATGTGTTTCGGTTTCCTCTCTAATTTTATATCAAGGATTTTAAACAGGGAGGCACAATACGAGGCATTCCAATTTGAAAACGTGTGAGGTTTAAGCTTTCTAGAAGTATATGATTTAAGTGTAAGCTTTCGAATGTAATGAAACCTTGATGTAAGCTTTTATTGACCCGTTGCGACTAAGCTTTGCCTTGAGGCATAAGCCTCACACATGTTTCTAAACATTGTTGTATATAGCTCTGAATTTTTAGAAGCGCCGGGAAAAACGAATTTGTTGTAGTGAGATACAGAGATGGCATCGACAACTGTTTTGCACGAGGAACTATTTCTAGCTTGCATGAGACGATTTCTATATGTTCGTTGCTATAGCTCTATTGATTTCTTGGCCACTCTTAAGGTGAGGGAAATAATTGTTTGTTTTTTGTTCCATTTCTCTAGACTAGGCGTTGGCAGACAACTAGTGCCTTTTTCATGCTTGTTATTGAATTCATAT
>QNQO01011612.1:0-24025 GCA_003290165.1 Berberis thunbergii
TGGCATGTACTTTAAACCTCAATGATTTTTCCTTTTAATGTATTTCAATTTTTTGATAAAAAAAATCTCTTATTTATAACACAACATCTATAATAGTAATAGTAAATGATGTTTTTAAAATTTTCATGAACCCTTGACAATCTCTTGTTTAAAAGCCAATGTCTGTAGTAGTAATAAATGATGTTTTGGCCCAATTCGAAATTTTCATTATTATTATTATTTTGGTAGCTTAATACTTTCTTGTGGTAGTTTTCCTAACAAACATCAACATAGTATGAGCTATCTTATTAATTTGGTCAAAGTATGTTTCACACCAAGCATCTTGTATGTGTACAATTACTGAAAAAGGAAAACATCGACATAGAAGATATTTGGTTATTACCCTGCATTAACTAGTTTATTTGATAATTGTGTTTTTGCACTGACTGATCTTAAATCTTACTGCAATTGCATGATTATCGATTGAGTTAGATAACGACAAGTACGGTCTGAATCCCACAAGGAGAGCCATAAAATTCGGAAAACTAATCTTTAAATCTCTTTTGAAACTCAACCTAGTTAAAAAATAAATTATTGGTGAATTGTTTGAAATAAAAATGCAAAGTAAAACCTAAATGAGAGAGTTAGGGCTTTGAGTTTACCATCATGAGTAGATGGCACCCGTTTCAACTCTACGTCGTACACATGTCATGATGATCTCGAGGAAAGATAGACCCTAGCGTTAGCCCAACACTGATCTGGCCCAAGTGATTTTAAGCCCACCCAATGCAGTCCACTAAACTGACCCGAATTCTTACAACCGGCTAGGCCCACGTGTCTCACAGCTATCCTCAATACCCGTAGGCCCTGTTAAGGCAAGTACCTTGATGATCAACTTCGGATGGCCAATTACAGCGGCTCCCTGCTTCTAACTTTGAAGCTGATTCTAGAGTATATGTCACTTAAGGAGACTTCTACATATAAACCACTTTCGGAATGGGACTATCTCTCGCGTATCTAGAAGCACACGGCTAACAAGGAAACTTCCCTCCATAGCATGACTCCTAATTAGATAAGGATTTCCACGAAGATCATCTTCCCTAAACTACGCGATCGATGGCTTGGTCGAACCAAGACTACTGCACTATAAATAAGACATGAGGTTGATAAGATGAGGTGCGCTATAAATTCCCTATTTACAGTATTACACCTTCCTCAGATTCCTGTCTGACTTTACCATCGGAGTGACATCATCCACCACAACGGTGGTCCGTGGGTCACGTGTGTTCCTTGTTCGGGTCAGCAGGTCAAGGTCAAAGCAGGGAGTGGAAAATGATTGCATCAGTTTGGTGTCATTCGTGAAGACGACAAAGTTCCTAACCTTTAACTAGCATCATCTCTCCTTAGGCTACGAAGAGATGGTGACCTCCCGATCATGCAACAATGAAAACAAGGAGACATTTCAAATGCCCAGACTTGCATTATACCACCGTTCTCAGCGATTCGATGGCATTCAGGAAACAAACTCACGGCCCCGCGCCAACCACGATGACGAACCCAGGATGGATTTTTTGTCGTCTCAGATACAGAAAATTGCCAAAGCAGTGGAGGCTTTCATACAGCAAAACCCTCCACCCGCTAATGGAGATCAGGAGCAAAACAAACTTTCGTCTCTGAAAGACAACAAATAGTAAGCATAGGAGAGTCAAGCCCCTACTATTTCCCATTGGATTAGAGGAGGTGGCGTAGCGAATGCAGAACTGACTCTCTGAACGGAGGGGCTTGGCCTTCAAACCCCCCCCCCCCCCCTAGAGGGGCACATGACCTAGACGTGCTCTATCGCTTTTTATTCTGCCATTCATGGACTGTATCATGAACGAAGCCCGTCCAAAGAATTTCATGCCTCCCAAGCTCAACTTCTACGTTGAGATCACCGACCCGTTCGACCACCTACGCTAGTACAAGAATGTAATGGCACTCAAAGAAGGATATGAGTCGGTCATATGCAGAACCTTCTCCACTAGCTTGAAAATGTCGGCACTAACATGGTTCCACAGCCTCTTGCTGAAGTCGATCAACTCATTCAAGGCACCGAGTTCTTGACGCGCTTTGTAAGAAGTCAACACCTCCCAAAGATCCCATATTACATATTCTCTTTCAAACAATGATCCAATGAGACATTCAGAGAATATGTCACACACTTCAATGGCGAGTTGACACTCATTGATGGATGTAGCGACAACACAGCCATGACGACTTTTACCGCGGGTCTGAAAGAGGGAAAGTTTTATGAGAGTCTCACCATGGAACCCCCTTTGGATATGACTGAGCTCTTCAAAAGTACCCAGAGGTACATCACCTTAGAGGAGTTGATATATGAGAAGCAGGAAACAAAAGGAGATAAGAAGCCCTCTGCTCTTAAACACAAGAAGGAGGGAAGGAGGCGTGAAGATGAAGAAATAGGTAAGCGAAAGCGCAATGAAAACAGGTCTGACCATGGTTGGGTCAGGTTGGAGAAAGCATCCAACTACTTTGGATCCAGAGCCGTGATCCCCTCTGAATTCTAGCCTTTCAAACGTTCTGAATTTCATGAAAATTTGGGAAGATCTGAAATGGCCCCCAAAGCAGTACCGAGACCCCTCCAAACGTGACAACATCAAATGATGCCCGCACCACAAGGAGGGTGGCCATGATACCAACGACTGCAAGATTCTAAGGTATGAGATTGAGTATTGGATCCGCAAGGGCAAGCTAAAGGAATTCCTGAGCTCTGAGAAACTACCAGAACGATCCAGGGACCGGGAAGAGTCAGCCAAGGAAATAGAGAAGGAGACTCTCGGCATAATCTATGTCCTTCATGGGGTCGGACCGGATGAAGGCCAGCGAACAGGTCCAGCAAGCGGACTCTACTGGAAATGCAGACATAGCCCGCGGATGTGGACAAACGTGTTTTCTACTCGAGGGAGTAGAGCCCCATTCCCACCTTAACCTTTACAAACAAGGTTCTCGAAGGAGTTCGAGCACCGCAACAATGACGCCTTAGTCTTCTCGGTCTCCATCGCAAAGTGGGAGGTAAAAGAAGCTCTGGTAGACATTGGGAGCTTCACTCAACATCCTATTCTACAAACGCATTCCGCCAGTATGGACCTCAAGGAGGAGAACCTGATGTTCTCAGACTACCGCTAATCCTATTTAGCAGAGAAAAATGCTTCCCGATCAGGAAGATAAGGTTAGCAGTAGTGGCAGGAAGAGCCACAACTCAGAAAGGTCTTGTTTCTGGACGTCATGGTAGTAGACGCGCAGTCTACCTACAACCTTATCTTGGGAAGACCATGGCTCCACCGGATGGAGGTCGCAGTCTCCACCCTTCAACAGTGCATTAGTATACTGCTAACACTATGAAGGAACGATACGTGGAGTCCAGCCAATGGCATGAGGCTGCCATTATGCCACATCAAAGCAAATAGAATGTTCCCAGATCCAATCGAATCCTACAATGCAACGTGAAATGGAGTCAGATCCTGCGACTGTGGACGCACAACTCCACTCGCACAAGATCCCAATAGTGGTGGCTAATTTTTGGAAATGGGGAACAATCAAGTGGAATAAAAGCAATCTGCTTTTCAAGCCAGCAAACGGAGAGGTCAATGCAAGAGAGAGTACAAGCCCACGACATTCCATCGGTGCAGAGATTAACTCCCAAACAAGCTTTACTCTTCAATAGCCTCAGTGACATCAGCGAAGCTCAACAATCCGCTGAAAGTATCAACGATCTAGCAAGGGTAATGCGAATTCACTTCAGGGCCGAGTCGATATCAATCCGCCAACAGTTAGTCTATTTCAGTTGTTTATTTCTTTTCCATAGTCAATGTAGAGTTTAGTTCTCAGAAACTTATGTGATTTGAAATCATTTAAGAATAAAGAAAGAATTACGCAAACACACTCTATTGATTACTAGAAAGATGTAACGACGGACGCCCCTGAGGCGAATACAAAAGACTACATATTACGAGTATCTGAATCTGATGCGACATAAAGTAAAGACTCGCTTAAACAGTTCGACTACATAAGGAGATCCGAAGAGAAAAAAGGAACCACAAGTAAACTTTGCTCGACTCCTTCCCAGATCAAGGACAAAGGTGCGAGAAAGGGCTGAGAGTACAGAGCATCCATCTACTCTTCCAATTCACCCCAGGAAAGAGACCCGACAACGACAAAACAAACCTTGTGACGAGTTGCAGACTTTCTCAAATGGCTTTCGGCCTCCCGAAAGAGGTAGAAGAATGCAGATGAGGATGGCCGCGAGTGATGGAGTGGTCAAGGTTTCACAGTGCTGCCAATCGAGGACACTTTTCCCATGCACGGTCTCGGGGTGATTGAGAGATACCACACTCGAGAGCATCATGCATCTACCAACACTTCGATCAACCATAAGCCGCAACACAAGGTAATACCGAAGTGCAAGCGAATAAACGACAGACTTCAACCCTTGGGAGCGAGTCCATACTTTTTCTCCGCAATATGAGAAGAAATCACGGAATCTCAACGAAACAAACTAGGTGCTCACCCCAGAGTAGGTGACCACGCATAACAGCGATTCACACCATGCCTCATCGACGTAAATGTCTAAACATTCAAAGACTCCAAAGTTGGAGATCTCTCTTTAGCATTTGAAAAACCCAAAGCATTATTTTCAAGTAAGAACATTATAGAGATACGCTTTGCAAAAGATAGTGCTTACAACGATGGAGGAACACCATTATATAGACAAAATAGCTCACCTAACGGGCGCTTCAGCATTGAATACCGTATGGGAAACAAAGAGACAACGACTCCCAAGGATACTGCATAGGTCCATGTTCATCCAATTAACGGGATTGCATCCAACTCCATTAATTGAGGGCGAATAACCGATACTCAACCGTCTCACAATCCACGCCGTACACGTGCTACCATGTGATTTACACCTCACACGTAACATATTTCATACAGAGAACCCTAGCTCTCACTCTATGGGCCCATAGGCTCACCTCACTATTCAAAAAATATTCTACCACGTGCCTAACACGGGCATGAAAAACCCTAGTCATTTCTGACACTCGGATCACACCTGCTTACTGCCAAATGATCCAAGGTACTCTTGTTTCTTCATAACTAATCCGTGCAACGCACTTTTCTAGTGGACACAAGCTCGCACACCCATGGTTGGTAGAGCCTCCACCTGGCTGGGCAAGCTTAATCAGCCTTAGTTGAAGACGACGACGTTTGATTCACCCCAACACCTAATCTGCCTAGTGCGGATTCTGATGGTTTAGGAAGTGAGAGTCTAATCAGTGCTGTCATGCTTGGTGATGATGAAAACGGTCACTGAACTCGATTAGGTAAGCCTAGCTGGTGACAACTTGCAATGATAGCTTCTGATGAACCTAAATTTGTTGCCCCCATTGCGCAGGCATAAATGGTTTAGAAGGTGGGAGCTTAGTCAGTCCTTAACAGATTCCGACGGCTCGCAACGGGACCACTGCTATTCTATAAGCCATGGTCACCAAATAACCAACCTTGAACTTGTAGCCCCCATTGCACGGGCGTGGATGATTTAGAAGGTGGGATCCTAGTCAGTCCTAAAACTGATTCCGATGGCTCGTCACGGGACCACTGTTTTTCTACATACCATGGTCACCAAATTACCAACCCTAAACTTGTAGCCCCCATTGCACGGGCATAGATGGTTTAGAAGGTGGGAGCCTAGTCAGTCCCAAATTAATTTCGACGGCTTGCCACGGGACCACTGCTCTTCTACAAATTCATGGTCGCCAAAAATTCCCAAATTTGGTAGCTCGATGCGCATGGGTGTAGATGATTTGGAAGGTGGGATCTTAGTCATCCTTAACTGATTTTGACGGCTCGCCACGAGCCCACTGCTCTTTAGACTGGTAGCCGAATCCCATCGTCTCAAACTTGTAGCCCGTTACCGTACAGGTGTAGATACTTTGAAAGGTGGGAACTAGTCAGTCCCGAACTGATGTCGACGCCTCGCCACGTGATCATTGATCTTCAACAGACCATGATCGTCGAATCCTTGCACCCCGAACCTGTAGTCCCACCATAGTTGGAAATAGATAGTACGAAAGGTGGGAGCTCTAGACGGCTTGCCACACGACCACCGCTGTCTTTCGAAACAACGGCCCAAAAACAAAACATAGCTCAAGCAACATCTTCACATTCTATTATCAGCAAAGAATGCTCATGTCGACCCATAAATTACAATGCATGTGCTCAACTACCACAATTCACTCATGCCAGTAATTGCGATCGACAGTCAGATAGACAAAACGAGCCTCTAGTAGCTTACCTTGAGAATGGGACACAACTAGGCACTGCAGCCCGCTCCTCAACCATTCATGGAATGCCTAGTATTGGACGTGAATACACAACAGTGACTCTGAGTCACTCGCAATACAAACAGTCAAACTCTCAACAGCAGATAGACAACTCGACTTCATATTGATCCAACTAGCCTATGCCAAAGTAAAACGTCGAGGTGAAACGGAAAACACACAATGGGGATAGCGAACACAAAATTATACAGAGCACATTCAATATAAACCTGTTTTCATTAAACAGTCGAAACAAAAAAAGGTACAAATGTGCAAAGTTCACTCCTTATCAGGAGAAGGTACAAAATAGAAGAGCTAAGCTTAATGAAGAAGGGAGCAGGAATTGCGTCCATACGCGCGGCAACCTGGGCATCAGGATCCGAACCTTCCTCTTCGTCAGATGTCGCGAAAGTCACCAAAAAATCTACATACGACATCTTCTTATAGCGCTCCTTCATCAGTGCTAGCAGCTTCAATCTACCATGTACAACCCACGAAATTTGTACTTGCCTTGTTCTTGTAGGAGCTCTTCGTCACGCGCCTTCACGTTAGCAAGTTCACGCCCCAACAACTCCAACTTGCCTCTCAACGCATCAATCAAAGATTACTCTGTAGTCAAACTGCTCTTTACAGCACTAACCTCATGTGTCTCCAATTCAAGCTGGTCCTCGGCCTTCCTTGCCTATTGAGAATTGAACTCCACATCGAACTCCAATTTTTGTTTCTGAACAGCCCAATCAGCCTCCTTCAAAGCATTCTTCTCAGCAAGGGACCGCAGTTTAGAACGCGCCTCAGTTGTGCGAGACCTCCAGATCACGGCGAGCCAGATCCAATTCCTATCGAAATCTGTCTCTCGCAGACCTCGCCTCTGCTAAATCAAACTCAAGGGCGTCCAGACAAGCCCTCTGAGCCTCAACAGGAATGGTCGACCGTTTCAACCTCCTCTCCCCAGCCTGGTTTCTCAGCAGCTCAAAATCTCAGAAAGCGCGCCAGAGTACAACATCTACATATGCGAGAAAACACGTTCCATGGTGTACACCCACTCATGGGCCGCCTCGACTTCCATCACAGCAGCAGCCACCTAGCTCAAATGAGACATTCCCAGCATAAGGTACTTTAAATCCTTATCCATACACCCTTCTAGCATATTCTTTTCGAGTTTTTGAGCATGATCCATCAGCCAGCTATGACGCCTGCTTATATGCTTCTTCAAAGCATAGTCCACATCAACCTTCTAATGCCATATCTGAATGTTCATCTTTACTAAGTCTGGGGCAAACAAACTTATTCGCACATCTGGATAAAACTATCTCGGATGAGGGATTACGCCAGCACCATACTTTGTAGTCATAACTGCTCCCAGACCTTCCTACGCAACCTTTCCTTTGTCACCAACAACTGATCCCTTAATGCGAGACGACTTAGCAGGATCCGGAGGAAGAAGAGGAATCGAATTGTCCAACGAATTCCCCAACACCTTGAGATACGGCCTGGAGCGAGACGAGGAACAATGCAGACTATGAGAAACTTGGTCCGTGTCACCACAACCACTATTAGGCTGCCCGCCAATACGACGATCAGATTCCTAAACCTTAGGCGGATCCTCACAGGAACCTTCTGGCGGAACAGTCTCGGGCGGATCGACACCAGCAGAAGCCGCCATTGCAGCTAGCATCAACTGCCCGCGCTCGACACTAAGATTCGATAAATCTTCAACCTGCTAATCGCAGGTGGTCCTTCTCCCAGCCGGATACAATGACCTCCGCCCTGACGGGCTGATCAGGCTCACACTCTTCACTTGTTGGAGTGGATCGTTTTGAATAAGACCCAATTCTAATGCAAGACTTCTTCTAACTACGTACCTTGAACTGGAAGTACTTTGAATTCGCAGTAGCCAAAAAGCAATACTTCTGCAAGGACTTAAAATCATCAGGAAAATTCTCAAAGCAAGCTGACAACGTCATTTTACAGACAATGTTATTGTTCAACCCAGCAAAAGTCAATAACTGGATTACTCGTAGATTCACGTGAACGCCAGCTTCCTTTGCCCTAATCAAAATGAGAGGAACGATCCTGCACCCATTAGGCCCCAACTGGGCTGGAGGAATTCCAAGGAATTCCAAGAAGTCCTAAATCACATCCAAAACAGGAAAGTGGACTCCTGTTTGGAGCATTCCGTGGTGCAGGCAGATGAATCCTACCAGTGGCAACATTGACGTTTGGTCATCCTTCAGAGCATATAATGGCAGGTCCTCAGGGACCCCAAACTTCGTACGGATTTCTGCAAGGTCTTATTAAGAAAGAAACCTGTCTTCGAAGAACTCAAGGCTTTTGGCCAAAGTTGCGTCATCAAGAAGGTTTTGTTGAGCCATGAAGAAAATGAAACAATCTTTTCAATCAAAAGATAGATAGAGCAAGATAATCTAAAAGCAAGAAAATAAAAGTGTTAGTCTTCGCATGAAGCATGACCTAAATAGGGATGGGATTCCCGCCTCTTCTCTACTAAACCGACGCATGTTCAATTAATGAAACGCGCAGCTCAAGCAACGATTCACACTCAATCATCATGAGCGGCATGTATTTTCAAGAGATAACTTAGCCAACCGCTGTGATGGATCACTAACTTGGGGGGAGTAGCTGATGATACACCAAAATAGTCCCAACTCTATGTCATACACATGTCATGATGATCTCGAGGAAAGATGGGCCCACATGTCTCACTGCTATCCACAATACCAGTAAGCCTTGTTAAGGAAAATGTCTCGAGGATCAGCTTCGGACTGGCAATTACAGTGGCTCCCTGCTTCAAACTAGGAAGTTGATTCCAGAGTATACGTCACTTAAGGAGACTTCTACCTATAAACCACTCTCGGAATGGGAACTATCTCCCACGTATCTAGGAGCACACGGCTAACAGGGAAACTTCCCTTCATAGCACGACTTCTAATTAGAGAAGGATCTCCACGAAGATTCTTTTCCCTAAACTACGCCATTGATGGCCTAATCGTACCAACACACCTACACTATAAATAAGACATGAGGTTGGTAAGCTAAGGTACACTACAAATTCCCTATTTACAACATTATACTTCCTCAGATCCCTGTCTGACTTTAGCATTGGAGTGTCATCGACCACCATAATGGTGGTCCGTGGCTCACATGTGCTTTTTTGCAGGTCAGCAGGTTTACTGGTCAAGGTCAAAACAAGGAGTGAAAAATGATTGCATCAGCAACATTAAGCCACTCTTAGATTATTCTTTTCCAAATTCATTAACACATCCTAAGGTAGTTTCTCATCTCACCTTAGGATGGAAAATATGACATTATGAGCAAATTGATTTCAAGCTTAAGTTATATTAGTAACCTAAGAATCAAATGCGTATTTAAAATAATACAAGGAAACTATACTTAAATGAAACACCAAATATCTAACAAATCACAATGAAAATTAGACTAATAATATATAAAACATTTTAAAGAGCTTGATAGAAAAATTGCAAGTATAGAAACTTATCTAATCTTGAGCTTAAGAAGTAGAAGAACATAGCATGAATTGAATTCATATGATGAAACACAAAACATCTAACTCACCTCATAGATTCATGATACAGCCATGTTACAAGACCAATCTAACTGTACATGCTTCTCTAATACATGAAAATGAAAATAATCAATCTAAAAGAGTGTTATCTTGGAGCTATCCTCCCATGGGCTCACCCACACTTTAAGGTGGGATGTTAGCCAAACATGGTAAGCTCTAGGCCAAACTTCACTTATTTATCTTTAAACTACAACTACTTCAACTATTTTCTCTCCAAAATGTTTCCAAGTATTCTCCAAAGTGTGGGGTATTTATAGATGAAGAAGGTTGAGACTTATGGTATGGATAATGGGGTGGAGGTGGGTGTTGGGGTTAAATTAGGTAAAGTGTAAAAGTGATGGAGTAAAAATATGGAAGAGTGTAAAAGTGAAATAAGATGAAGTGTTAAAGTGATGGAGTAAAAAATTGGAAGAGTATAAAAGTGAAATAAGGTGAAGTGTAAAAGTGATGGAGTACAAATGTGAGAATGGATAGTAAAGTTTGTAGAGATTTGGCTATGATGAAGTTTTGATGTAGATGTTCAGATCTTCAAGTTGATTTCCTCGAGATTCGTAGACGATGATATTTTGTAGGCATGACTTCATGGGTTTTTGGGCTTGAAAATCTTTGATCTTTGACAATGCATATATGTGAACTTCCAATTGGCTTTTCCACTTGTTGATCTTAGCCTTATTGTTCTTCTTTGTGTATGATTTGAAATTAGTGTTTGAAGTCCTACAAAATACACAAAACACACGTAATTAAATATTTTTATTAGATAATTGGACTTAGGAATTGTATATTTAAGGGCATAAAATGTTTCATTTATATGCTTATTGATGATAAACCAAAACGACCTCTCTTCTAAACTAACCCAAGCGATTTCAAGCCCGCATAATACAGCCCGCCAGATGGACCCCAAATCACTACAGTCTGCTAAGCCCACGTGTCTCACAGCTATCCCTAATACCCGTAAGCCTTATTAAGGCAAGTATATCGAGGATCAGTTTTGGAGAGGCAGGACAACAACACCTTGCTTCCTGCAAGAAAGCAAATACCAGAGTATGCATCGCACATGGAAACTTCTATCTATGGACAACACTCTGGTTGGGAACTATCTCCCGCGTATTTAGGAGCACAGGTCCAACAAGGAAACTTCCCTTCAACACAAATTCTAATTAGAGAAGGATATCCACGAAGATCTTCTTCCCTAAACTATGCCACCGATGGCCTGGTTGAGCCAGAATTTCAGCACTATAAATAAGACATGAGGTTGGTAAGCTAAGAAACGCTACAAATTCCCTGTTTACAACATTACGCCTTCCTCAGATCCATGTCTGACTTTAGCATCAGAGTGTCATCGGCCACCACAACGGTGCCCCATGGCTCACGTGCATTCCTTGTGCAGGTCAAGTAGGGAGCGAAAATTGACTGCATCAATTTGGCGATGTTCGTGGGGACGACAAAGTTCCCAACTAATACAAAAGAGGGTGACCACCAGATTATGCAACAATGGAAAATAGGGGAATGCGTCAAACACTCAAACTGGTGATATACCACTGCTCCTAGTGATGCCAGTGACACACGGGCAATGGGCTCACACCCTCGCACTAGCAACAACAACGATAGACCCTAGGATATATTTTTTGTCGTCTCAAATACAACAGATAGCTAAAGCAGTGGAGACTCTCATACTGCAGAATGCTCCACTTGTCGATGTAGATCAGGAGCAACACAAATCCCAATCTCCATAGGACAACAAAGAGCAGGTACATGAGTGTCAAGCCTCTGCTAGTTTTTATTGGACTAAAGGTGACGACGCGGTCAGTGTGGACCCAACCTTCAGGGTAGACAGGCTCACCCCATAGAACCCTTCGCAGAGGGGCTCACAAACCAGACGTGCGATATCGCCTCTATGTTCCCTCGTTCGTGAACCACTCATGAACAAGGCTTTTCCAAAAAAGTTCACCCCTCCAACACGATTTTTATGACGGGACCAGCGACCCATTTGATCACCTGCGTCATTACGAGCATGTAATGGTGCTCAAAAAATGTTTCAATTCGGGTGATGTGCAGAACATTCCCCACCAACCTGAAGAAGTCAACACTGATATGGTTTCGTAACCTCTTGCCAAAGTTGATCGACTCATTCAAGACATTGGCCAAAGAATTCCTGACGTTTTTTGTTCGGAAGCCAGTGGATTAGGAAAAGCCCACATTACATATTCTCTCTAAGGCAAAAGTCTAACAAAACGCTAAAAGAGTATGTCACGCACTTCAATAACGAGCCGACTGCTGCAACGACACAACTGTGACGACTTTTATCGCAGGCTTAAGAGAGGGAAAGTTTTACGACTTCCTAACCTTGGAATCCCCTGGATATGGTAGAACTCTTGAAGGGTGCTTAGAGGTACATCACCTTGGAAGAAATGAGAACAACAAAGAAGGAAACTGAAATAGAGAAGAAACCCTCCGTTTTAGGGACAAAAAAGGGAAAAGGCTAGAATATGAAGAAAGGAACAGGCAAAAAATGCAATGACAACAGGTCAAACTATGGATGGGCCAGGCCAGAGAAAGCTTCAAACTACATTGGATCCAAATCCATGACCCCCCTCAATTATACCTTGTCGGACATCCTTAGTTCCATGAAAAACTAAAAAGATCTGAAGTGGCCCCCAAAGCAGCGTAGACACCCCTCCAAATGTGACAACAACAAGTATTGCTCATATCACAAGGAGGGTGGCCATGACACCAACAAGTGCAAGAGTCTAAGGTATGAGATCAAATACTAGATTCACAGGGGCAAACTGAAGGAATTCCTGGGTTCAAAGAAATGAGAAGATCAGACCAGGGAAAATGGAGAAGTAGTCAAGGAGATTGAGAAAGAGACTCTGGGCATCATATATGTCTTTCACGGAGTCGGAACAGAAGAAGACCAGTCAAACAGATCCTGTGAACGGACTCTACTAGAGATGCATACACAGTCTGCAACGAGGACAGACACGTATACTACTCTAAAGTGCAAAGCCCCATCCCCACCTTGACCTTCACGAACAAGGACCTCGAAGGAGTTCGCGCATTGCACAATGACGCTCTTGTCATTTCGGTCTCTATCGCAAGGTGGGAAGTGAAGAGGGCCCTGGTTGACACGGGAAGCTCGCTCAACGTCCTGTTCTACAATGCTTTCCGCAGTATGGATCACAAGGAGGAGAACTTGGCATCCTCCGACTACCCACTGATTGGATTCAGCGAAGAGAAATGCTTCCCGGTCAGGAAGATAAGATTATCAATGGTGGAAAAGGGCCACGACTAAGAAAGGTCTTGTTTTTGGACTTCAATGTGGTAGATGCACCATTTACCTATAACCTCATCCTGGGAATATCGTGGCTTCACCAAATGGAAGCAGTAGTCGCCACCCTTCACCAATGCATGAAGTATACCTCTAACCACTCGGAGGGAATAATTTGCGAAGACCAACCAACGACACGGGCTACCATTATGCTACACTGAAGTAGATAGAATGGTCCCAGGTCCAGATGGAGCCCATAGGGCAAGTTGAACAAAAGCTAAATCCACAAATTGTAGAAAAATCACTTCAACCACACAGATAAAAAAATCCCAACAGCGGTGGCTCAACATAGCAGCGGAGAGGCCATTGCAGATGAGAGCGCAACCCCACGACTATCAGTGGGCGCAGAAGGGATCTCCCACACAAGGTTTACTTTTCAAGCAAGGGCCATGCAAATTCACTTTAGAGTCGGGTCGACCTCTCTCCGCCAACAATCCATTTATTCAGTTGTCTAGTTTTTCTTTTTCTTTAGTCAATGTAGAGTTTTGATTTTTAGAAGCTTATGTGATTGCAATAGTTTAAGATATAAAAAAGAATTACGAAACTCATTCTATTGATTACTGAAAAGATGTAACAACGATTGTCCGGAAATGGGTACAAAAGACTACAAACTACAAGCATCTGAATTTGATGCGACATACATTAAAGACTCACTTAAACAATCCGACAGGGCCTAGCTCTTCTTTTACATGCCCATGGGATCAACCCACTATTCAAGCGGTATTTTACCACGTGCACGAGCAGTAGAAACCCTAGTCACTTTTGATACACGGATCCCACCTGCATATCACTCCACATGTGGAAGTAAGCTCACATGCCTGCAACAGATGGAACCTTGACCTAACTAGGCAAGCTTAGTCAGTTTCAACTAATGACAACGGCTTCTGGTTCAACACGACGCTTAGTTCTCCACACGCGGATGTCAATGGCTCAAGAAGTGGGAGTCTAATCAGCGCTTTTACGCCTGGTGACGATGGCTTGCTAGGGACCGTCGCCCCCTTCGTGGACAATGGTCGCCGATCAAATAAGCCTAGCTAGTGACGATTGACAATGACAGCTTCTGGTCAAAGCTCAAACTTGTAGCCCGTTGCTCGCGGGTATAGATGGTTTTTAAGGTGGGAGCCTAGACAGTTCCAACTGATGTGGACGGTTTGCCATGGGACCACTACTCTTCTACAGACCATGGTCGTCGAATTACAACCTCCTAGACTTGTAGCCTGTTCTGCGTGGGTGTAAATGGTTTGGAAGGTGGAAGTCTAGTCAGTCCCGAACTGATGTGATGGATTGCCACGACACCACTGCTTTTCTACAAACCATGGTCGCCGAAAACTTCCAAATTTGTAGCTCAATGCGCACGGGTGCAGATGATTTGGAATGTGGGAGCCTAGTCAATCTCGAACTGATCACGACGACTTGCCACGAAACCACTGCTCTTCTACAGACCATGGTCGCCGATTACCCTCATCCCAAACTTGTAGCCTGCTCCACGCAGGTGTAGATGGTTTGAAAGGTGGGATTCTAGTCAGCTTTGACTGATGTCGATGGCTTGTTAAGGGATCATCGCTTTCAAACATACCATGATCGCCAAATTCTCACATCCCAAACCTGTAATCCGCTCCGCGTGGGTATAGATGGTTCAGAAGGTGGGGTTCCTTCAACCCCAACTAATGTCGACGGCTTACCACAGGATCATTGCTCGCCACACGACCACCACTCTTTCTCAAGACAGCAGTTTTCGAAGTAAATTACAGCTCAAGCAATGTTTTTACGCTCACATAGGCTGGCATTCAATTATCAGCAATGGCCACTCGATCCAACTAAAAAATCAACCCGCTGACGAATGCTAGATGGGATGTCAGCTCGAGCTTACAAAACCTGACTTGGGACAAGCGTTTTAGCTCAAATACAACACATGTTCTCGACTGCAACAGTTTACTCATGCAAGCAACCACAACCGACGGTTAGATATACACTTATGTCTCCAACGGCTTACCTCAAGGATGAGCTACGACCGAGGTAGCATAAACCACTGCTAAACCATCCACATAATGCCTACTATTGGATGTAACTGAGTGATAGCAACTAGAAACCTCACAGAGGGACATGTCAAAATCATTTGCGACATAAACGGTCTAACTCTCAATAGCAGATAGACAACTCGGCTTCCTGCTAACCCAACCAGACATGTGTCAAAGTAAAACGACAAGGCAAAATGGAAAGCGCACAATAGGAAGACCGAACATCATGCGGGTATAAAGCATACTCAAATAAACTTGTTTTCATTAACAGTTGAAACAAAAGTTGCAAATGTACAAAATCTATTCCTCATCAAGGGGGGGTACAGATACGGGAGAACTAAGCTTAACATGAGAAGGAGGAGGAGTTGCATCCGTACGCGCCTCAATCTGACCGCCATGATCCGGATCGCCCTCTTCCTCTGATGATGCAGAGACCATTTCAAAGTCTGCGTATGACATCTTCTTATAATAAGCAAGGCTCCATTTTGGACGCTCTTCCTTCATTGGTGCCAGCAGCTCAAATCTCCCATGCATGACCCAATGGAATTCACATTTGCTTTGCCTCTTGAGAAGCTCTTCCTTGTGCGCCTTTGCTTCAACAAGCTCACACTCCAACACCTCCAGCTTGCCTGTCAGCACATTAACCTGAAACTGCTCCATAGCTAGGCTACTCTTAACCGCGCTAAGCTCATGTTGCTCCAAGAGAAGTTGGCCCCCAGCTTTCCATGTTTCCCGAGCATTTAATTCCACGTTGACCTCTAGTTGTTGTCTCAAGGAAACCTATTCAGTTTTCTTTATGATGTTCTCCGCAGCAAAAGACCGCAACTTAGAGCGCATCTTAGCCACAGCTTCCTGCGTAACTTCCAGATCACGGCGGATCAGGTTCAACTCTTGCCAAAATATGTCCCTCATGGACACCACCTCTGCCAGACTCAAGGGCTTCCAGACAAACTCTCTAAGTCTCAGCATCAACAGCTAATTGTTCCTGCCTTCTCTCCTCAATCTATTTTCTCAGCAATCTCGAAAAGTGCATCAAAATACAACTTCTGCATAGTCGAGAAGACACGCTCCATGGTGTACACCTTCTCACGAGTCGCCTCAATTTCCGTCCCAAAGATGACCACCTAGCTCAAATGAGATATTTCCAGCATAAGGTGTTTCGAAGCTCTTCCAGCATAACTTATTCAGGATTCGAAGCATGCTCCATCAGCCAACTATAACGTCTGCTTATGTGCTTACTCGAAGCACAGTCAAGGTCAACATCCTGGTGCCAGACCTGGTTGCTCATCTTCACTACGTTCAAAGCAAATGGACTCATCCGTGCATCCGAACAAAGCTCTTTCGGAGGCAGAATCACGCCAATGCACTTTTGTAGTCGCCACCGCACCTAGGCCCTCATCCACGGCCTTCCCTTTGTCACCAGCAGCCGACTCTTTATTGCGAGTTGACTCAGTGGATGGACCCCAGATTACTACAACATGCTAAACCCACGCGTCTCACAGTTATCCCCAATACACGTAAGCCTTATTAAGGCAAGTATCTCGGGGATTTGCTTCAGACTGGCAAGACAACAACACTTTGCTCCCAACTAGGAAGCAAATACTAGAGTATACGTTGCACATAGAAACTTCTATCTATTGGCAACACTCTGATTTGGAACTATCTCTCGCGTATCTAGGAGCAAATGTCTAACAGGGAAACTTGCCTTTATAACACAACTCTTAATTAGATAAGGATCTCCACAAGGATCTTCTTCCCTGAATTAAACCATCAATGGCCTAGTTGAACCAGGACTCTAGTACTATAAATAAGACATGAAGTTGGTAAGCTAAGATACGCTACAAATTCTCTGTTTACAACATTACGCCTTCCTCAGATCCATGTCCGACTTTAACATCAGAGTGCCATCGACCACCACAATGGTGGTCTGTGGTTCACTTGAAATGCTTATGCAAGTCAAGCTCAAGTAGGGAGCAAAAATCCACTGCATCACTTATCATGCACACCTAAGCTTTATAAGTACCTTGTATTTGTGTAATGCCACCTCACAATTTTGTCAACATTATACAGGCTAGCTACCAAAATGGCTAAGCTTAGTGATGGTGTCATTTTCCGTTCTCCTTGACCTTAACTTGTACAAGGAACACACGTGAGCCAAAAACTACCGTTGTGGCGGTCAATGACACTTTGAAGCTTAAATCAGATAAGGCTTGAGAAAGGTTTAATGTTTGTAATTGAGTCTTGTAGCGTACATTTGTTCCTCAACCTTGTGCCCTATTTATCATGCGAGAGTCCTTGTTCGGCTATGCCTTTGTAGCGTAGTTTAAAGAAAAATATTTGTTCAAAGATCTTTTCCTTGTTGAGAGCCGTCCATGTAGGAGAGTTTTTATACATGACTTGTACTTTGATATCTGTTGGGGATTTTTCCCTTGTGGAGTGTTGTCCATGTAGGAAAGTTTCAATGCATGACTTATACTCTAGTATTTGTTTCCTAGTAAGAGCCAATGTGTTGCTAGCCTACCTATCTTTGGTCAAACCCCTAGATACTTGCCTTATTAGGTCTTACGGGTATTATGCTTGACCATATGATTATGGGCTTAATAGGGCATCACTGATTGGGTCCAACCACCTGGAACCTGTCTCATTAGGCTATATGTTATTTGGGCTTGCCAGATTGGGAGCTCATCTACGCTTGCTTTATTCTGTGGACAAGATCATCATGACACATGTATGGTGCATATTACTGGATGGTTTGGTGTATCATCAGCTACTCCCCCCGAGTTAGTGGGTGAGCTCGACGATCCACTAAGTCACTACATGAGGGAACAAGGCAGTCGCAATGATTGAGTCTAAATCATCTCCTCGAACGGCGCACATCATTAATTGGGTACATGACTTCTAAAAAGGTGGGAATCCTTGCTTATATATATGTCTCCTTCTCTGCAGAGTTTATTATATTTACTTCTGCAATTTTTTAGAGACTGATATTTTGTTTTACTTCTGCATTTTTTGCTAAACTCAACTTCCGTTTTCGCGAGCGCGATTGAAAGTTCGTACGTTCTTCTATGGCGAGCCAGAGTCAACTTCCCAATGAACTGTTCGCTAAAGGCCGTGAGTTTTTCGAGGAGAAGTTGATCTTAGAGGTGAATCTGGTGGGCCTTCACGATAAGTATTGGATCCCTGATGATCTAGAGCTCTTCACATTGGGAGTTGATGGAAAAAGCGCATAATTGGAGCTGATGGAAAAAGAACACATTGGGAGCTGATGGTGGTCTTCGAGTGTCTCCGAGGGCGATCCAACTGCTCACATCTCTTTGAGTGGACGAGCAAGTCGTGTGCATGTTGAACTCGCCGACTTGTTTGGGCAAGTTGCCTGATGATTACAAGTCCTGGCAGAAGTATTGTTTCATGGCTCTTGCGCTCTCGAAGTATTTCGAGCTTGATGGTCATTTGATCAAACAAAAGTTCAAACAACTTAGTGAGTGTAATACCATTCTCGATCTAGCTCATGTTGATTACATACTGAATTGTTATCCGTGTTTTTGTAGGGAAATTTCCAACAATGTTGCTTTGGGGAAAGCAGCCATGGATAAATTTGGTGACATGCCCTTCATTCGAGTGAAAGATGTTGTGCAGCCTGACAACATTAAGTGCAGCGGACTGTGGGCTTACTAGCATGAGGCTCCCACTCTCTTCAGAGTTCCAAAATCGAAGCTTGATGGCGGACCTTTTTTGAAGAAGAGGAAGCTCCCGAAGGTCAAAATCCCTAGCCCGTCGAGGAGGGCGGAGTTGGATGAGGCATTTTCTTCGTCTTTGCTTTCTAAGAAGCCTCGCACTACATCTAAGCCTGCTTCTAGGCTAGTAAAAGTTGTGGGGCAAGACCATGCTACATCCACTAGGCCGAAAACAATTGCGTCCGTGAGGAATAATGCTCAGGCGAGAGCCCCCATTTCCCTTTCCAACTTGGAGAAAGAGTATCTGAAAATGGTGGGTGTAGAAGATGTGATGAAGTTGAGCATTAAGCAGGCAAAGATTCTAAACAAATTTTTGTTGTAGGCGGGAATGGCCATTTCATCCGATGCTGGCAAGGATCGTCATTTCTCTTTATAGGATTTCAAATATGACCCCTCTTTGGATCAAGAGTCCTCTCAGATTGGTGAAAAGTCGCCTAACCGTTGTCTCTATGGTGAACGGTCCCCTTGGTGAAGGGCGGTGCTGGCATGATTATGATCTTAATGGATCTTCACCTAGATGCGCAGCTCAATCTGTTTTTCTCGAATATTGTAAAGATGAGCAACCATCCCTTTCATCAGAAGGTTGACATTTCTTATGCCTCCAGGAGGCATATTAGTTGATGGAATGACTGGTTGGCAAATCATTCTCCAAAGACATAGGGAATATGTTTGGCGAGCGTATGGACAAGGGGCACAAACATCAGATGCTGGGGATGTCGTATCTGAACCATGTTTTCATTGCTAGGATGGAAGTAGAGGTTGCTCGTGAGAGAGTATACACTATGGAACGAGTTTTTGCACATTGCAGAATTCGTATTTAGATGCTCTCTGCGAAATCAAATCACTGATGATGGAATTTTGAAACCAAAGGCCTATTGAATCGAGGCCCCAACTAGAAGCCTTGCAGACAAAATTAGAGGCTCAGAGGGTCCGCTTGGAATCACTTGAGTCCGACTTGGCCAATGTGACATCTATAAAGGATAGGTTGGAGGCGAAGTTGGATCATGCCCGGCGTGACTTGGAGCTTGCTAGGGAGGTCATGGCCAAGATGCAACTGAGGTTCAAGCTCTAATCATTGAGAAGAGCAACAGGGAATCTGAATGGGATGCCTGACATCAGCAACTGGAAAATGACACCACTCTCAATGTCATGCTTGCGAGAACGGCAGAAGAGTAGCTTATCTTGACACAAAACGAGCTCAACCCGATCAAGGATAAGCTAAGTATTGATCAATCCAGAGCTGATGCATCGGCTAGCAAACTGGAGCAGCTATAGCATGAGCTTGCATAGTTGAAAGTACGCAAGGAGAAGCTTCTCAAGGCCCAAGGCACGTTCCATTTTAGTAGAGTTGTAAAAGGAAGGCTTGAGCTATGGGAGTTGATGGAAGAAGAACATATTGGGATCTCACTTACTACAGAGAAGTGTCTTTTGCAGAGTTTGGAGAAGCTTCTGATCAATCACACGAAGAGGGTGACCCATATCAGGGTGCCAAAGCTGTAGTGCACGCAAAGCCATCCCTACTTATTTTACTACTAAGCCAAGTTCCATTGTATATGAATCCCCTCCTGATAAGGAGTAAACTCTGTATTTTTCCAATCATCAATAAAATACGATTTGTTAAGTAAAACTTTGCACTTGTACTTATTTTTTGGGAATTTTCCAACTAAATCTTTGTTCTGTTGCCTTGCCATGGTGTTGGTCTTTTAGATGAAATTTTGCTAAGTCAAGAAATTGTCTAGTTGATCTGCTAATGAGAGGTCTGACCGCCTATCTTGTGATTGCTCCCGAAATCAAGCAATTCTGGTATGTACTCCTAAGAGATCTAGAAGCTGTCTCGGCCTAACCTTGTAGGTTGGCTAAACTCCGTGTGGGGGAATAATCCTAGGTGGCAATAGATCATTCGAACTTGTTGTTAATCATGTTTTTTATTCCTCAAGCCATCTTAATCCGCTTTGGGCTGACTAGGTTGGAAATCAGACCAGAAGTTGTCTTTGTCAGTTTAAGCAAACTAACTAAACTTTGGTCAAGTGTGTGCATCGTTGTCTATGGTCGGATAGTGATTCTGACAAACCATCTATGTCGAGCTTCATGAGCTCTGACTAGACTTTTACCTTTTACAACATCTTTATCTGCTTCTGGTGGACTAGGTCTCAGATCAGACCAGAAGTTGTCTTAGTCAGTAATGACTGACTAAACTTTGGTCAGGTTCAGCCACCATTGTCTATGTTTGGACAATGATCATTGGCAAGCCATCTTAATTAATCAGGCTCCATGAGCATTGACTAAACTCCAACTTTCTAAGTCATTTTCATCCGTTCTTGGTGGACTAGATCTTAAAGCGCAAAAATTGTCTTTATCAGTTGTAACTGACTAAACTTTGGTCAGGTTCGGCAACCATTGTTTATGGTTGGACAATGATCTTTGGCAAGCCATTTTGATTAGGCTCCATGAGCTCTGACTAGACTCCCACTTTCTAAGCCATATTTATCTGTTCTTGACGGACTAGGTCTTAGAGCGGACAAAAAGTTGTCTTCATCAGTCGTAACTGACTAAACTTTGGTCAGGTTAGGCCACCATTGTTTATGATTGGACAATGATCTCTGGCAATCCATCTTGATCAAGCTCCATGAGTTCTGACTAGACTTTCTAAGCCATCTTCATCCGTTCTTGACGGACTAGGTCTTAAAACGGACCAGAAGTTGTCTTCATCAGTCATAACTAACTAAACTTTGGTAAGGTTCGGCTACTGATGATACACCAAAATGGTATCTCTTCAATACCATATACGTCATGATGATCTTGAAAAATAATAGGCCCAAGCATTAGCCCTACACTGATCTGCCCCAAGCGGTTCCAAGCCTGCATAATGTAGTCCGCCAGACGGACCTAGATCATTACAACCTGCTAAGCCCATGCATCTCACAGCTATCCTCAATACTCGTAAGCCCTGCTAAGGCAAGTATCTAGAGGATAAACTTCGAATAGGAAAGACAACAACACTTTGCTTCCAACTAAGAAGCAAATACCAGAGTATACGTCGGACATGGAAACTTTTATTTATGGATTATTTTCTGATTGAGAACTATCTTTCGCGCATCTAGGAGCACAAGGCTAACAGGGAAACTCCCCTTCACAATAAAACTCCTAATTAGGAAAGGATCTCCACGAAGATCTCCTTCTCTGAACTATGCCACCGATGGCCTGGTCAAACCAAGACTCCAGCATTATAAATAAGACATGAAGTTGGTAAGCTAAGGTGCGCTACAAATTCCCTGTTTACACCATTACGCATTCCTCAGATCTTTGTCTAACTTTAGCATCAGAGTGTCATCGACCACCATAATGGTGGTATGTGGCTCACGTGCATTCCTTGTGTAGGTTAGCAGGTCAAGGTCAAAGCAGAGAGCAAAAATTGACTGCATCAGTTTGGCGCCGTCCGTAGGGAACGACAAAGTTCCTAACATTTCACATCTCTCTTCAGAATACAAGAAGATGGTGACCACCAGATCACACAACAATGGAGAACAAGGGGACACGTCAAACGCTCAGACTGGTGCTATACCACCGCTCTCAGCGGTGCCGGTGACGCGCAGACAACAACAATGACAAACCCAATGATAGATTTGGTGTCATCATAAATACAACAAATAACCAAAGCAGTAGAGGCTTTCATATAGCAGAACCCTCTACCTACCAATGGAGATCAAGAGTAGGACATGACCTTATCTCCGAAAGACAACAGAAAGCAAGCACAGGAGAGTTAATGCCCAGCTAGTTCTCATTGGACTAGATGAGGTGGCGCAGCTAACGCGGACTCGACCTTCAAGGTAGACAGGCTCACCCCACGAAACCCTCTCTGTCGAAAGGCTCATGACCTAGAAGTGCTATATCGCCTCTTTGTTCCACCATTCATGGACCGTATCTTGAACGAGTCTTTTCCAAAGAAGTTCAGGCATCCAAAGCTTGATTTCTATGATGGTATCATCGACCCATTTGATCACTTGTGCCATTACAAGCATGTAATGGCACTCAAAGAAGGTTCAGAGTCGATGATTTGCAGAACGTTCCCTACCAGTCTAAAAAAGTCAGCACTGACGTGGTTTCATAGCCTCCCGCCAAAATCATTCAACTCAACAAGGCACCGGCAAAGAGTATGTCAACCTCTCAGGAAAGGCCCACACTACATACTCTCTCTGAAGTAGAAATCTAATGAGACGCTAAAAGAGTATGTCATGTTTTTCAACGACGAGCTAACATCCATTGACGGGTGCAGCGACGACACAGTCAAGACGGATGATGATACATAAAAATGGTCACACCCCTAAGCCGTACACGTGTCACGGTGATCTCGAGGAACAATGGGTTCAAGCAACAGCCCAATACGGATCCAGCCCGAGTGGTTCTTAGTTTACTCAACTTCAGCCCACCAAATGATCTCGGACTCTCACCGCATGCTAAGCTAACACGTCTCACAGCTATCCTTGATACCCATAAGCCTTTTTCAGAAAAGTATCTCAAGGATCTGCTTCGGACGGGCAACCACAACTGCTCTTTGCTTCCAACTAGGAAGAAAAAACTAGAGTATCTTTTACACAGGGAAACTCTCTTCCATGGAATGTTCTCGGATTGCGAATTATCTCCCGCGTATCTAGGAGCACGGAGCTTACAGGGAACTTCCCTCCTACAACACAACTCCTAATTAGAGAGAGGGAACTCCAAGAAGATCTCCTCTCTAATCTACGCCTACGATGGCTTCATTAAACCAAGACTCCTTGCACTATAAATAAGACATGAGGTTGGTAAGCTAAGGTACGCTACAAATTCCCTATTACAACATTACACCTTCTTCAAATCCTTGTCTGACTTTAGCATCGGAATGTCATCAGCTACCCCACAGTGGTCTGTGACTCACGTGTGCTACTTGTGTAGGTCAAACAGGTCAGACCAGGGAAAAAAATGACTGCATCAGTTTGGCGCCGTCATAGGGA
>QNQO01011613.1:0-22090 GCA_003290165.1 Berberis thunbergii
CAATTCAAGATAGTGATTTCGCAAGCCTTTATCTGCAATACAAGTTAGTAGATTTATTTATTTTATTTCGTTGTAATCAATTTATAATACTAATAGTATTTGTACTGTTACATTATTTATTTCAAATAAATTTATACATTGTTCTGATTGTTCTCCAACAGTTAGAGGCATGGATTTCTTGAAAATGCGTGTTATTTTTCGTCCAACTTATATTGCCCTTACTAGATCATTTGGGCTCTATTAAGATGCTAAACACAAACACTCTTATTTTCGTCGCTACTATATGGATTGAAAAGCTCCGACCTCTTTGGCCTAGTAAGAGGTTTTCAGTCGCAAAGGGTAGTCTCTCCTATTTTCATTCTTCAGTATGTCGATGATAATATCATCTTTGTGATGTCTCTGCTACTCAGGTTCTTGCTCTTAAAAGAATTATGCTTTGGTTCAAAGTTATTTCAGGTTTGAAAATCAACTTTGTCAATACACGCTCTCGCGTCCATTTCAGACTTTGTAATGAGTGTGGCTTGTCTAACTGTGATGAATCCAATTCTGTTTTTGTTTTTTGTTGACAAGGTGACTGTGATGGCTTCTCCAATGCAATAATGATGCTACTGTTTCTTTCAATAATAATCAGCGAACTCAGGTCTTACTTTTTTGAATCTGTTTATGGTTCATTTCAATATATTGTTTCAAATTACAGGTATATACTATCCAAATTACAGGTAATGAGTGTGGGCTTTGTATCCAAATTACAGGTATATAACTATATATTGTTTCAAATTTTTTGGATGCCGCTGATCCCGTCCCGTCCCGATCCCGTATGAACGGGATGGGATAGGGATGGGTATATCTCGTCCCATCCCGTCCCATGCCCACCCCTAGTTAGGACGAGATCTATCAATCCATGTCACTTAATTTGATAAATTTCTGAGTTATGCAAACTTAATGTCACCACGTACATACCCATTTCACATGTTCAAATTCAACTCTACTTCATGTCAATATCAATTCAACTTGGTTTCGACAAACCCTTAACAAACAATTATAGTTCCCTCCTACAATTCATATTCAAAATGAATTTACTCAAAACCAATTAATACTACAAACATAATCATCTCGAACCATCAAACGTAACAAAATTAGAACTTATCATGTTTATATCGATTCAATGTTGATTGAATAAGTGAAGAAAGTAAAAGGAGCAGATAATACTCACAAACCCATTATCACATTAAAAAAAAGCCAAGAATTAGAAATCAAAAACAAATAATTACATAAAACCATTTTATTGTGCATGTCATTAAATTGTGTAGAGATTATGTTAGCTCGTGCTAGGTTAGCCTTGAGGGAAGAAATTAACAGCTCATTCGAATCTTGAATGAGAACTACCTGTCTTCCTCAAGGTGAAATTTGCATTTTGTACTTTTATATTTAATTATTTGATTTGTAAGTTTGCTCACACCAGTATGATTATACTGACCCAGATTTTGTATTGTTTTACAAATTTGGGTACGTTCTTAATGAGCGTAGTTCCAGAGAACTATCAGGGTTAATTGGTGCGTAATGAAGAATAGTAGATGCGTGGCGATAGTTGAGGAGTCGACGCGTTTATTTTTTTAGTTCTTTATTATTATTCCTAGGTAATCAGATGTAGGATTTGGAAATAAATGCTAAGTTTTGTCAGATACTTATTTGGGGAATTGATTATTGTAATTTTCATTTATTCTTTGTGGACCTCATCTTTAGAGGAAGAATATTGAGGAACCTTATTAGTTGTTTTTTTCTTTTATGCCTTATGACTGTACCATTTTATGTGTTCCTGTCATGCCTTGGTTTTTGGACAATCTATTTATTTATGTTGTTCGAAAATCGGGGCGTGACAAGCGCAGCCACAGAACACACCAATCTCCATCTCTTCTACAGGAATCAGATCATTGTCTCCATCACCGTGATCATCAGAAAAAGAAGAAAAATTTTCTTCAAGCTATTATAGAGCTCTAGGCTATTTGCACCCCGAGCTTTACTCAATACTGCATATATATATATATATATAATTTCTCAACTCAACAAAGGACAACAGCAACGCCTCTCTATGGTGTACACAACAGTAGCACCCAGACAAATATAGACCACACGATTTTCACTCGTCCTATTTCTCTCTCTGTCACAAGTTTTGATCGCACAGCAGGGAAAAACGAAGAAAAAGAAAAAATGGAGGGAAAAGAAATTTAAATCTCTTTCACTTCGCTATTCACACTCACCATCTCTGTTCACTACCAAAATCAATGTTGACTCGAATTGAGCAATACCAAGACTCGAATTGAGTCACAATTTCTTCATACATGAATCATCCAAAATATGTGTTGACTCAAATTGAGCAATACCAAGATTCAAATTGAGTCATGATTTCTTCATACAGGAATCATCCAGAATCTGTGTTGACTCGAATTGAGTCATGATTTCTTCAAACAGAAATCATCCAGAATTTTCTAGAAATCGACAATCATGATGTCTCGAGTCGAACCATTAGCAGCTTCACTCGACAGTCATGATTTCTTTACCAAATTGGACTTCAAAGTTTTCTCCAAGCTGCACATTTCGTCTGCGTCTACATGTCCAGCTTGTGGGGGAGTGTTAAAGAATAGAAGTCTACCTATGTTACAAAATAAGAAAGTGTTACAGAATATTATATATTAGGAAAGTCAGAATAGAATAGAAGTCTTAGGTTTCCTATCTTCAAAAGGTTAGGTCAGAGTTAACTTTATAAGCTTGTATTCAACAATGATATTACACAATAATATAATAATATTTCAATACAATTCTTTATAAATGGGGCTAAAAGTTCAAGAATTTACTTACCACACCAAAAAACAAATTGAAATACTGTCCCTCAAATGTATACATCATCAAGTTCCAGAGGCGTTCTTTTCATTAAAGCCTCGAGTCAGGAATGTTCATGTGAAAATAAAATCTGATATTGCCTACATAAACCAATATTCTTACAGGTGGAGGTGGATTGCCCTGTGGAGGTGGTGATGTGAGACCGGATGTGATGGATTGCTAGGTGAAGGTAGACGCTCGATATAGGTATTGAGGGTTGTGGGTCTGGTAATGCATTTGCGCAAATCCTGTTGGGAAGACCTTTAATGGGGTCTTGTAGGAGCCCTTCTAGGGAGTGAGGGATGGGTGTACCCATCCTCCTCAAGATGAGCAACAATGCACATTTTGAAGGTGATGCGCTCATCTTGAGGAAAATGGGTGGTTACAACCACCCATCGCTCCCTAGAATTTCTGGGTCTTGTAGATGCAACAACAACCTGCTACAAATCAGAGAATGTTGTTATAAAATAGGTGTTGTAACTGGATTCAGCAAAACAAGTGAAATTGGTGAATGATCCATGAGCAAACAAGATATCAACAATAATAACAGCAAGCAGTGCTTGGTTGACCGTAGATCGATCCACTGTAAATGCAAATGATTTAATTTGAAAAATTATGTGCATTTATTTCTTGTTTAGTGCTGAATTACTATATGCGAAGTAGAAATTTAAAAAAATTATATATTTTCAATAAGATCATATGGCATAGGTAGCCACTTTTGGACCAAATTTTGATAACTAAAAATTAGAACTTTCTACTGTTGCGACCGGAGCAAACATTTGAATAGTTTACATTATATGCGTGAGCACAATCAACAAATCCCATGGTATCTGACAATATCTTTTTTTTTATAATATCCAGGAAAAAAATGTGATCAGTCAACTACGTTGATCTAACAATTCTATTAGAAAAATGGGGATTAGACCCAATTAAAATTTTAAATGAGGGTCAAGCTAAAAAAACCTATAAAACTTGGAAAAAATAAAAATGTAAATCACAAAGGGGAATATATGAGGTTCATCTCCCAATTCTAGGCAGTTAGGTTTTATAGCCACTTTTTGGCTAGGTTTTGGGCTTTTACACTTATACTTCTTCTATAGATAATGTTTGTGGTTGTGTTTTAAAGAGAATGAGTAAAAGTGTAAAAAAAACTCAAACCTGACCAAAAAATGACTTTAAAGCCTGATTGCCTAGACAAACTCGAGGTTCATCAAATCAAAACAATACTCAGTTCAAAACAAGTGAGCTACAAAACAAATGAAGCACTCGACAGACTTTAGCGGTTGACCAACTCTCCCAAACACCAATGGACCCGTTGATTATAGAGATTCGAGTCCAATCCCTTTCGCTTACCTTATAGTTGATTTTAGATTCTTCTTGCAACTTGTGGAATTATTGAAAATTCTTCAATAAAGACAGAAATCACCCTTTAACTATTCTAAGTCATTTGGTCCAAAATTACGTATCCCTTATTAGTTTCCATTCCTTGCAACAAATTCTACTGGTTCTTTTTTGTTGGAGATGCTGGTATCGTAGTAGCTCGTTGATCATCCTCAATGCAACAATTAGTATCTTCTTTTAAAAATTCTCCCATTTTCACATAAATCATAAACTATCTAATTAGTGTTATGACCAAACAACATATAAATTGTTTAGGATTAGCTGCTATCCGATTGTTAATTGAAATATATTATTTGATTGATAATCTCTACACGATCATCAATGCAAATATCTTACAGTCTTACGACACTCCAACCAATTGCCAACCATAATTTGGTTAAAGACTGACATGTAAAATACTTGATAGAACGTTAGCACTATATAGCATAAACTCAATAATATGAACAACCAACCAATTTTGTTCAGAAACTCATTTTGTCTGAATTTGATGTTTTATGGGTTTTTTGGATTGGCTAAATTGGTGGTCTCGAGCTAATCCATTATGGCGTGTAGAGTGATCATGGCATAGGGTTCCTCGTGTGTTTCATGTGAAGTGTTTGGAAAGAGAGAAATATGAGGGTTTTTTAAGGGCTTAACATATCAGCAACAATCTTTTTTGTTGAGATTATGGAAATGTTGTGGATGATGGGTTCGGCTTGTAATCTCTTGAGAGACTAGTTTTTGACACCTTCATGGTGTCTTGGCTTTCCTTGATCTCAGGCTTGGTTTCCCTTGTATCTTGTTTCCCCTCTTATTTTCAATAAAAATCTTTGTGTTGGCAAAAAAAAAAGGAGTTGCTACGAGTACCCGACTAATTTGCTCGGTTACACCACTCTTTGTTACACCGGTAGTTTGGAATGTTTCGACTTTGGTGCACCGACTTAGTGTATGTAACATTGACTTATTATTTTTTTAATAATAAGGGATTGCTATGTGTACCCGACCATTTGACTCATTGCACCAACTTTAGTTTACATATTTAATTTATAAAGTTACTTAGTGCACCCAATCACTATTTATTAACCCTAAAACAACATACTTAATTACTAGGAGTAGAGAAATGACTCCTAGCCTCATCCCCATCTTCTATGTTCATCAGCTTGTATTCTTTCTAGCAACCATACAATGTATTCACAACTCCAATTATTTAAAATAAAATGTCAATGAAAAAAAATGTGGTTCTAACTTCTAAGAATATTGCAATTGTTGTGAATAAAACTTTCCAATCTAGCACATATTCAGTGTACATCTATGAACCAATTTCAAATGTAATTGATTTTTTTTGCTCAAAAATAAGGGCACCCAATAAAATTGTTTCATAAAAAAGGTAAGTGGTGTTACGCATTTTAAGTTGGTGCAACAAAGCGAAACATCTTAAAAAGCCGGTGTAACAAAATTGGTGCAATCGAGCAAATAGCGCGGGTACACGTAGCAAAATTTTGGTGCAAAATTTTCTCGCTTATGAGCGTTAATAGGCTATGAATGAAAGAACAATTGTAACCATCATCTAATAAATTCAGTCAAGCATTCGTTAATATTATTGTGTAGCATTAAAATAAAATATATATATAAATCAACACATAAATTTCAAAATAGTTGCAACTATTACAAAAATTTCAAAAAAATGCATTCAAAAGCTTAAAAAATTGACATCTAAAATTGCAAACTATTTACAATGATCATTTGTACAAGTCCTCAATCAACAATATGAGTAACGTATTTTGTATACATACAAACTTGGTGGATACACCAACCAATTTTTATATTGCCTACATAAAGCAGATTAAATTATGAAAATGCTAGCAAGTTGATAACTGAAGCTTATAAATTTATTATACTCTTCCAGATTTAGAAAAGGTTCAAAAGTAAAACTTAATATGCTTACAAAATGACCACAACATGAGAAAATTAACACCAACTCGTGCGAAATTTCTCATTTCAATGTTTATATATGATGGGTGTGAGTGGATCTCCAATTCCAAGATGCACCATAGGCTTTGCATGAGGAGATGGTGGCTTCTTAGGCGGACTATCCCGAAAATGCCTCGCCATGATAATCTTTCATGCTGTTCTAAGGGAGGTATTGTTAAATATGTCACAAATTCTCAAGAAATTTATGGAAAATGACTTTTAAGGTCAACTTCTTCACAAATAGACAATTACATATCGTAGTTGATGTAATGGCTAATTTGTGCTAATTTTATACTTTATAATCAACATGACTATTTATTAATCAGGTTAACTCATAAAGTTATAAGACATTTTATTCTTCCTAAACAAATAGAAACCCATTTATACTTTTAAACTAACAATGACTCTTTTATTAATAGTTCTATTTTTATTTTATTTTTTACCTTTACCCCTCCCACCCATGCCATTGGTAGGTTAGATATTAATGATTCTAATATTAGCAACCAATTATAAATTTTTAAAATTTTCATTGACTGACAAGTTAAATCAAATTATTATGCTAAGGTTTGGTAACTTTTCATAATGTAATAATGATAATTAGAAGTTTGGTTTTATTATTTAATAAAATTAATTTGGTTAACTTGTCATAAATTGATTAGAAAATTTTACAGGTACTCGTGCTTACTTTTTAATGATGGTAGAATTTGGTTTTATATTACATTGTTTATTTCCATAATGTAGTTAATAAATAAATTTTCATTATCGAAATTTGATTTCCCTATTCCTCATGCATAGGTACCTGTAAGTAATATTATTTTATTTTCTGTCGCTATTTAGTCATAAGCTATCTACCACAGAGCATGATCAGAGCCTCAGAGGTAAAAATGGAAACCCAATATTGATAAGATAATTCATGTAAACAAATAGTGATAAAGAATTGAAGCAAAAAAAATTGTCTCCTACCAAACTAGAGATATACCTTCACAGACTAGGTACGAAGTCGCAACACATTCAGAGTGACAAGAACATTAAAGAATAAAAAATGCTAATATGAAAATATCTAACTGGTAGCCATTTGTACCTAACAAATGTTATGAAGAAGATAATTGCTCAAACTGACAATTAAAGAACAAGGATAACATAAAAAATAAAATTAAGAAAAAAATTATGATTAATAGGCTATGCGGGAAAGGGGTAAGGGTTAAAAAATTTTAAATAACAAAAAAAATAACATTAGAAATCATTAATAAAAGAGTCATCTGGTGGTTACCAAAAGTATAAAATTAGGTTTTTATTTGTTTAGAAAGGTAATAATGTCATATAAATTAACCATTACATCCAATTACCAGGTATCGAATATTTTCTATTTGTGAAAAAGTATGTCTAAAAGTCATTTTCCAAAGAAATTTAAACTAGTTTTTTATTACCAGATTAGCGGCAAGAAAATAATAAAAAAAAAACTCTCTCTTAAACTAATGACTAACCTGCTGCTGCAAGAACTTGAAAGAAGACGAGTAATAGAAGGAAACATAACCAACAATGGAGCAATATTCCCAATTTTTTTTTGTTTACATGCTCAGGATCAAAAATCTGACCCACGATTGGAAGCCTCAAGGTTGAAGCTGGATGTAATCACTTGAAGTAAGCCATTTTGTGTGTATATTTATTCATTGCTGCCCATGGATGCCAATTCACATCTGTAAAATAACACTACAAAAAAAACATTAATAGCTACGGAAACTAGCGAGGTTTTTTTATACTGTGCTAATTATAAGATTAGCGGTCGCTACTTTTACAGATATTTATTATTAGAGTTGGCAAAGAACGGTTCTAATTGATTTTTTGGAAAAAGTAGCATTATTTTTATATTAGCGACAGCACAAAACCGTCGCAAATTGATTTTTAAAAAAATTAACATTATTTTTATATTAGAGACGGCACAAACGTAGCTAATTGATTTTTTGAAAAAAAATTTACATTATTTTTATATTAGCGGCGGCACAAACCGTCGCTAATTGATATTTAAAAAAAAATTAACATTGTTTTTATATTAGAGACGGCCAAAATCGTCGCTAATTGATTTTTGAAAAAAACATTAACATTATTTTTATAATAGCGTCAGCTAAAAACCGTCGCTGATTGATTTTTTTTTAAATTTAACATTATTTTTATATTAGCGACGGCAAAAACCGTCGCTAATTGGTTTTTTTTTAATTTAACATTAATTTTATATCGTATTGGTTTTTTTTAAATTATACATTAAGAGTTAGCTACCGTAAAAAACCGTGGCTAAGTTTAGATTTTGTTATTAGCGACGGAATAAACCGTCGCTAATTGGTTTTTTGGAAAAAAAAAAGTATACACTAAAGAATTTAGTTACGGCAAACAACTGTAGCTAAGTTTTAAATTATTTTTTTTATTAGCGACAGCAAAAACCGTCGCTAATTGGTTTTTAAAAAAAATTACACTAAGAATTTAGCTACGGCAATAAACACCCAAAAACTTAGTTTTAAAGAATTACACTAAAAAAAATGTCACCGATCCGCGTGAAATCTCATCTCAACGCAATAACCCAAAAACTCAGCTCAATCCAACGCACTAAACCAAACACGTCACATCCGGTAAAACTACACAACCAATCCTTTCAATTACCTTCTCTATATAAATTTAATTTTCTCTACAAACCAACTTATACAAAAAATTTCTTTCAACTACAGAGAAGAACCCACAGAGGAGAAGTCCGTCGTCTCCTCGACACCGATCCGACGCTCTCTCTCTACTCGCTTCTCCGCGCCTCCCTAGCTAAAAGATCTCAGATCTTGAAGATCAGATCCAGATATTCTATAGATCGAGATCTCGGAATCAGATCCATATATTCTATAGATCGAAATTTTTTGTTTTTATGGTTTTTGTCATTTTTGTATGGATTCTTTGTAATTTTTTTGTATTTTGTATGATATTCTAGAGATTTTGTGTAATTTTTGTTATAATTTTGATCAATTAAGTTTTAGTTCTGGTAGTTGATATTATTTTCAGAATGGACAATCATTAATAGCTAATTTCATTATAAAAAATGAATTATCATTTGTAATTTGTAATTCATTTGTCAATATGATTTGCAAAAGTTGTCTCTAATAGCACGGCAATACCGTGGCTGTTTTGTCAATTAGATTTCAATTTAGCAACAACAAAAAACCGTCGCTAATTGATTTTTTTAAATTCAACATTATTTTATATTACCATCGCTAATGATTTATTTAAAAAAATTAACATTGCGACGATTTTTGCCGTTGCGAATTAGCGACGGAATATTTACCATTGCTGATTCAAATAGCGACGATTAAATAGCCACGGTATTCGACGGTTGTTGTGCGTTGCTAATTCATTTCAACAACGGTTTTTTGACAATTAGCAACGGTTTTTTAGTCGTTACTAATCGTCTTTTTTTGTAGTGTGAATTTGTATTTGGAGAAATGATATTCAAATGGGTTGAAACTATGACATATTATTTTAATGTTAATACGTAACTTTCTTCAAATTTTCAGCTCGAACAAAGCTTTAAGAAATTTTTTGCTTAGTGGCCTAGTGGTTCCTTAACATATGCAGACACAAATATATAGTTATCTTTCAGAATTAAAAACCATTTTGGGAGAGGGGCAACCCATTTACTTTCAAATATTGAAACTATCATGATTTCCTATCAAACATTTATATATTTAGGAGAGGGCGACATTTTACAAGAGGATGGAGCACAAATTCATTTTTGTTTCAATTATTGATAAAATTTGTAGACCAAGAGATAGGGTTAATTTTGTTAACAACAACTAAATGATTACTATTCATAGACTACACGAAGAATCATGGAGCTACAGTCCAAACTATTGTAACCTATAAATCCTGAACACATGAATGTGATGTTGAAAACCATGGCAAGATTCTTTATCAACTTATTTCTTTATAAAAAATAGATAAATCGATTTCTTCTTATCAAATTAATGAATATTCATTGGCTTATATCTTTTTATTAAGTTCAAGATAAAGCTGAATACATGAATTGGAAAATTTACAGCAATCCAAACATAGTATGTAAGACCACTAGTGAAAAACTCTAGGAAAATAACAGAAGTAAACAACATGGTTCTTATTGATCCATTGGTACCAACCACACTTAACATGCTCAGGGTCATATCAGCACTATGTGGCTTCAGTGGCCTCGTGATGGATTGCCCACTGATCTGGATCCGTATAGGAGGTACGGCACTTGAGACATTAGGTGTCGTCCATTTACGTGAACCCATCAGGAACGCAACAAAACTGCCAGAAAGTTGTAATAAAACAGGTGTTGTTACTGGTTCAGCAAAACATATGAAATTGGTGAATTAATGGATGAGCATTAGCTTCCATGGAACTTTCAACAGTGATATTAATTTGAACTATGATGGTATGCTTGACTCAGACTTAATTTGTTTTGGTTTGTTGCAATTTATTGATGAGAAATTAATGGCTTGAATTTACTGAACAAATGCATGCAATATAAAAAATTAGGCCATGCTTGTTCACCATAGATCGATCCACCGTAAATGCAAATGATTAATTGTAATGTTTTTTCAAACAAATACATTTTCATATTCATTTTCCAATATGAATGTGATGAATGAAAAGCGCATGATAACGACGGCCAGCTTTACTTTTTGAAATTTCCCATTTGCTATAAATAAATAAATAAAAAATCACTCACTGCAAGAAACTTGAGATACAAGGAGAAACGTGAAAAAAAACTCAATGATTGGGTAATTAATATCCCATTTTCTCTTGTTCTACTGTTCAATGGACACATGTAGCTCTTCCGTTTGGACACACAGCTTTCCTGGTCTTTGGTAACTTCCACACGTACCTCATGTGAGAAACACGAGTCGTCTCCTAGGTTTCCGACACTGAGTGAAAGTTTCCCACAATACGCAGTTCTTCCACATTCCCCTGCTTCTCTTGCCGGTTCAGTGGATAAAGTAGGTAACCCGATGTCCGATCAGCTCGTCCATCTCGGCAGGATAAAGGCAAATGTATTGTTGGGCTTTCACTCGCCAGGGCCCAAGTCTATTTGGAACATAATTTGGCCAAGTTAATGATCAACAACTTTTGCATTATTGGAAGGTTTAGAAGCTGTGAAGAAATGTTTCAACTTGGACCCCTTATTGACCAAGATGTCTATTTAGGCCAGCAGGATCGCAAGCTGACTCGAAAAGCCTAGCGTGACAGAGTCGCTGAATAAGCTAATTTTTATGTTTTTTCAACCAGATCCAGGTTCATGCTCAAACAGGACCCACAATCTGGCTCAACCAACAAAGCAAGGCGGGTAGAACTGAAGCTGTAGAACCCCTGTTGGGCTAACAAGGGGAGAGTCTTCCAACCAAACACGGAGTGTTCGGTGTCTCTCATTACCCGCCAGTTTTGAGCCACCAGCAGAACAATGTGTTGGAGTCCATGGTTTGTCCACAAAATTATGTGTCTCTCATTTGGAGAGTTGTTCGTCTACACCAGACCACGTAGGTGCTACCCCAGCTTCGAGGTCCATGGACCAAAAATATTGGGAGCTCTCTGGCGAACAGGTTTTTGGGCAGTCTTCAGGTTTGTTCTGAATCAATGACAGTGTGAACGGCATCAGAGCATAAGAGCGTTTGACTTTCAAAGAAATTGCTTGGCAGTGAGATGGACCTCAGTCAGGATGAAAAATGAGCTTAGGTATGTTCAAGCTGCGGCACAGGGTTCAGAATCTGACAAAACAAAGGACAAGTGCAGCACCACGGGTCGAAGTCCTTCATGAACCTCAAAATTCTTTCGTGGAACTGTAGGGGCTTAGGAATACTGAGAGGCAAAGGGTGCCATAGATTAATTTCAGAGAATCGTCCATTCTTGTTTCATTCAGGAATCAAATGGAAAAATGCTCTAGAGAATTTATCATAAAATTGGTGATAACTCCTTTATGGACATGGTGGAATCCATTGCATTCGGGAGCCTTTTAGCTATCTGGATGCTGATCTTTTGCATATGAAGGAAGTGTTGAAGGGCTTTTTCTCTTCTATTCAATTTCAAATGATCTGGACAACTCTTTTGGTCTTGGACTAACATTTATGTCCATGTGATCCTTCGCTAAGAACACTTCTGGGAAGAACTATATACATGCTGTTGGTGCAATCGCCTGGGTGTAGTAGAGACTTCTATGTTGTCTGTCATATGAATGAAAAAAGGATGCAGAAGGAGGTTCATGAGCATGCAGAAATTCAATCAGTTCATTAATGAGGTGGAACTCGCTGATTTCAGTCTAAAAGGGGGAAAGTTCACATGGTCAAATCGAAGAGATCGACCTATCTTTGTCGGCTTGATCAATTTCTGGCTTCGGTGATTGGATTGACAAATTTTATAAAGTCAAATGGCTCAAAGGGCAGTAGTTCTGACCATCACGTGATTTGCTTGCGAATCGTCTATTGTGGTTGTACTCACCTTTTTTCCTTCGATAATGGTTGATCTGATCACCCAACCCTGGCAAAACATGAAATCTTGGTGGAACAACTCAGCAGTCTCTGCCACCCTGGCTATATTATGTGGAAGCTTAAGCACTCAGAGCAACCTTAAAAGCTGAGACTAAAGTTGGGGTAAGACAAATTTATGTATTCATAATATTTCTGCATTAATTCTAACATTGATGCGAGGAATAGAATCGAGAACCTGATTGTCGAGAAGAGTCTTGTAGAGGCTGCTATCAGGAGTGGGCAACATTAACCAAAAGATGAGGAGTTTTGGAGGATCAGATCGGGTGTAAAATGGTTTGTCATATGATCAGGGGTCCAAATTCTTTAATAACTTGGCTAACAGACGCAGATTTTTTAACTTATTGAAACTCTTAGCATTGGTCAAGAGTTCGTAGGATGAAGTCAGCGTCAGAAACTCTTGATTCTTATTTCAAGGAGTTTCTATGAAAAAAAGGAGTAGTGACCTTTCTTCTCGGGATTACCTTAAGTCTATCTCTCAACCTATGCTACCTCTTTGGTGAAATTTTCAGAGATGGAAATAAGCTACAGTGGAAGAACTGAAATGTGAAGTTTCTCCATGTCTTGACGGTTCTCAATGTTTCTATTGAAAATGTGGGAGGTAATCAAAATTGATTTTCTGAAAGTTATTGAATATTCAACTCTAGAATTTCTGGATTGGCGATTAACATCATTATCATCTCACTATTCCTAAATGTGCATGAATGCGGACAGTCAAAGATTTCAGACCTATCATTATCTTGAATGGGCCTATAAATCATTGCCAAGTGTTGGCTAACAGATTGAAAAAGTTCTTCATTCAATCATTTCTCCAATTCAAAGTGCAGCAGTCAGTGGAGACAGGTGGTTGATAGCCTTTGATTGCCAATGAAATATTAATTCCAGAAAAAAAAAAAAAACAGGTGCCAGGCTTTTATCAAATTAGAATTTTCAAAAGCTTTGACAATGTCTCTTGAGATACTTTGGATTTGAATGACTTGCATGGGTTTAACTCCAAATGGATTTATTGGCTTCACACTGCAATCTACAACTAATTCTCTCTGAAGATTAATGGTCACTACACGGGTTTTTTCAATAGCTCGAAAGCTTGCGTCAAGGATATCCTTTCCTCTTCTCTTACTTTAGCAGTAGAAGGTCTAACCCAGATGATTCTTAAAGCGGTTGCAGCTGGCCTAGTGAGAGATTTTTCTATCGCAGAGGTAGTCCTCCTGTTCTATCCTTCAGTATGCGATGATACTACCCTATTTTTTGATGCCTCTGTTTCTCAGTTCTTTCTCTTAAAATAATTATGCTTTGGTTCGAAATTATTTCAGGTCTGAAAATCAACTTCCAAAAATCAGTGGTGTTGCTATTAGAGATGTCCCTCATCTGCAGCAGTTGGCATTTATTTGGTTGTTCAGCGGTCAGCTCCAGTTAAGTATTTGGGCATGCCTTTGGGTGCTAGTTTTAAAAGTAAAACTGTGTGGATGAGACAATCGAAAGAATGAATCAAAACTAGCGTCTTGAAAATAAAAATTTCTCTCTAAATAGGCATATTAGCTCTTGTCCAATCCACATTAGCTTCTATCCCGGTGTTCATTATGTCTCTTGTCAAGGTTCCCTCTTCAATAGCAGCCAAGATGGAACAGATCATGCGCGACTTCCTTTGGGGTTCCACTCAAAACTCTAGAAATATACATTTAGTGGGCTGGGAGAAAATTTGTTGCCCTAAATCCCGAGGTGGTTTAGGCATTCGTCAAGTGCTCACATTTAATTTTACATTACTTTCCAAGTGGCTTTGGCGATTTGCAGAAGAAAATGACAATTTATGGAGATATCTCATTATTGATAAATATGGGCGCAATAGATGAGATTGGGAAAAGATAACTAAGTACACTCCATATGGATGCTCTTTGTGGAAGTCCATTTCTCGGTGCGCTAGTTTTTCTACCCTCACACCTCTATTCGATGTTGCAATGGTGATCTCATCTCTTTCTGGCATGATTTCTGGTATAGTAACCAATCTCTGAAGGATCTGTTCCAATGTTGTTTATCATTAACAACAAACAATATGGGAGTGTGAGCAATTTTGTGTTTAATGGCAATTCTTGGGATCTTTCCTTTTGAAGACCCCTAAATACTGGGGAGCTAGAGAAGGTCGCCAATTTAATGCATCTGTTGGATAGACGGATGCTCTCAGAGGGATCTAATAGTCTGGTGTGGAAGGGTAAAGATGTGGGTTTCTCGGTGGAAAAATTTTATGATATGTTGCCTGCTTCTCATTATGAGACTCACTCCAAACCCTTCATTTTTTCTCACAAGAATCTGATATGGGTGAAAAATCTTTAATTGGACAGTGTTGCATGAATAATCTGATATGGGTTACGCCATAACCCCTTCATTTTCTCTCACTAAATTTCTTTAGTTGGACAGTGTTGCATGAAAGAAGCTTAACTAAAGATAGGTTAAGAAATAGAGGAATCCACACAAAGAGTCTTTGTGTGCTTTGTAATGAGAATGACGAGTCGCTGGATCATTTGATGCTTCACTGCAGATTCTCCAAATCCATTTGGAGCAGTTTCTTGTCAGAATTTGGTTTGAGTTTGATATTCCAAGGCTCCATTTTAGATTGGTTAAGTTGGTGGTCCAAAGCTAATCCTTTCCGGCGGGTGGAGTGGTTATGGCGTAGGGTTCCTCATGTACTCATGTGGTGTGTGTGGAAAGAGAGAAATAGGAGGGTATTTGAGGGGCTCAAAAGATCAAAGTACTCTATCTTTATCGAGATTAGGGAATTGTTGTGGAGGATGAGTTCGGCTTGTAATTTGTTTAGGGATTTGGCTTTTGACACCTTCATGGTGTCTTGGCATTCCTTGATATAGGAACGTTTCCCTTTGTAACTTGTTTCCTTTACTTCCTTTAATAAACATCTTCGTATTTGGACAAAAAAAAAAAAAAAAAAGACACTAATGAGAATTGAGCAAATATTTTTGCTGAATTTATAGAGGAAAGTAGTCAAAGTTCTACAAAGCATGTGGGCCGGTTTTGCCCTAAATTCTTCTCAACCATAATGGAACTTCAATGGTGGGGTGCAAACTCTCAAGCTCCACAAGTATATCACAAGGCCATGGTGGGGGTTGGAAATTCTCAACCTCCACAAGTGTATCTTGTTCAATTGAAAGGAATATCTTGAAATTGTTTCTTGATCGTTGTAACCCTTCTTTTTGAATTCACAACTTCCACGCATTGACATGGCAAGTACATATAATTTCGTAAGCCAAAGGATTCATTGTGGAAGCACTGAACCATGTCTCATTGTGAACCACTTCACAGCGTGAAAAACGAGACTGTCGAGCTTTGTTGTTTCTAAAAGGTATCGTTCCTAGAGACATGTATGATCCTTAGTAATCATACACGATATTACTCCTTAACCCTTGTGAGACTTATTCACACGCCTTAAATATCGAGCCACGTCTCCAATAGTAACAAGTATGCGTTTGAATTCTAAATATGTCTCGGGATTTCCAAGGATTGCTTCGTAAAAGGCAAATCCTGGAGAAAAAAAAATTTGAGACTCTAATGAAATTATCCTAATTTTAACAGGCTTATCCCCATTTGCTATTGAATTTTAGCATATTAATTAGGAAAGTAAAATGTAAACTCAGACCATTTTAATGAAACTCCTTAATTGCCAAGTAATTTTTTTTGGATTTAAGCAAAAAGAAAAAAAGCTCTTAGGACGCGGGGGTCTATTTGGTGGGGGATATGTTCACTACATCCCGTTGTCACTTGCCAAGATAACTCATAAACTGCTTAGTTGTAGAAAGTGATATATTTCTCTCGAACCCTAAGTGATGTAAACTTTACTACTTTTAAATATTTATATTCATGGTGTGAATGTTTTTGCATAAACTCTTCCATGGAAAAGACAATGACGAACTAAAGACTAAAAAAACCATCAAAAGTAATTTCTAGGAAGCAAGCATGCAAGATGTAATGAGTTTAATTCTGCATCGAATGGGTAATAAGTTAATAATCCTTGGGTTATTTGAACTTTGTGGACCTCATCAATAGGATAGTAATTTATATTGGAAACCTAGCTGTAAAAGCGGTATCATTACAAACTCAAGCGATGCTCAATAATAATAAATAGAAGAAGAAGATGAGTAGAAGACAATAGAAACTCAACATCCCTATTATTTTCTTGTTTAGATGCTCAAGGAAATCTGACCCACAATTAAAAGACTGAAACGTTGAAGATTGTAAAGCACCAATAAATAATGGTATTTTGCTGAAAATTTATGGGGAAAAAAGGGTGTCAGCTATGTTTCAAGAAATAACTCTCAAGTTAATTTGTTTGGTTTTAAAGAAAAAAAAATTATATGAATAAAAACTTCAAAAAAAAATAGAAATTAGGTTGAGTGAAAAAAAAGTTCTCCACACCTTTGAGGTGATGATGAATAATATATTTGTTCTAATTTTTTTTTTTACTTTTTCATAATTTTGTAAAAAAAACCAAGAAATAGACACCATCACAAAAATTCAGATTCATCGTTATCTCTTTCCATTTCTTCCGTTGCATCAAAATAGAACTAATTATTGTTTAGCTCCAAAACATAAAAATAGGTATACACAAAAGGTTACCGCTCACACTAAAAAGTACACCTAAACTATGATAAGCCTTCACTTTTTGAAATTTCCCATTTGCTAATAAATAAATAGTAAAGGAAAATAGCTAACCTGCAATGAAACTTGAGAGACAAGGAGTAACATGAAAAATAAACTCAACAATCGCGTGTGAATAGCCCATTTTCTGGTTTCGGTGCTTGAAAACACAACAGCTAGACAATGTGATGAAAACTGAACAAATATTGTTTCTGAATTTATAGAGGAAAGTAGTCAAATTTCTACAAAGTATGTGGTTTTTGCCCTAAATTCTTCTCAACAATAAAGGGACTTCAATGGTTGTTCTTCAAGCCCAAGTAAATGCAATCCACCAAATGGATTTATGCATCAAATGTTGGACTTTTTGGCCAAATATGCATGGGCGGGCCTATTAAGGGGGGGGGTGGGGGGCAGCCCTCTAACTTTTAAAATATTTTTAGTATATATATTTTAGTCATAAAAAATTGATTATATAATGTAGAATACAATATGTTAATTGTTTATGAAAATATTACCAACCATGTTTTTGTTGTTGCAGTGGTTGGAGGTTTATCACTTTTTGTAAAAGACTTGAGTTCAATATCTATCGAGTGCATTTTATTTTATTTTTAATGCAATCTTATTAGTAATTGCAAACATTAAAAAATGTTTAGTTTAATAAAAATTATTAACATTAATAAATTAATTTTTTTCACAAGTGATATTAGACCCCCTAACAAAAAATATAGAATTCAATAAAAATATATACCATTAGCCAACTCGTATAAAATTTGAGCCTCATATAAACTATTTTTTCTTTGAAATTGTATTATGATCATATTAGATTCGCAAATTTCAAAATTTTTTTAGCTTCACCTAGAACTTATCCTAATTATTTTGTGATTCTCAATTTTAGACAACCAGGCTTTATAGCCACTTTTTGGTCAGATTTTAAGTTTTTTACATTTCTATCCATTCTATAGATAATGTTTGTGGTTGTATTTTAAAGAAAATGGGTAAAGGTGTAAAATGCTCTAGCCTGGCCAAAAAATGGCTTTAAAGTCTGACTGCTTAGACAAACTCTTTTGTGATATTAATTATATATCTAGTTATTATGCTTGTTTTCTCTTTGTTAAGGTTATCAATAGTGATCCTATTTTGGCTTAAAATGGACTACACTTGGATTCAATTTGATATATGCATTGTATTTTTAATAGTTGAATTTTTTTATTAGTTACTAGCTTCGGTAAAAAAAAAATTGGCTTTACCATTGATAACTACTATTATCAACTAATAAGTATTTTCGCTTTCGCCCCCCCCCCCCCCCCCCAACTAAAATCCTGAGTCCGCCCCTGCAAATATGTAAGGGGAAATGGAGGGATGCAACTTTCAGTTTGTCAAATTCTATCTAAACTATTGGCTCTAATACCACTTGTTCTGGGTCTACTATATATAGTAACGATATTGTCGTCAACTTAAAACACCACTAGAATTGTGCCCTGAGTATAGAATTTTATTCAAAAGGCATTGTTATTAAGGAGTGGACCACTCTTTATATTTTCTCATGACAATTCCACTTTAATAGATGTGAGACTATTCAAGCCAACACCAATAACCAATACTGTCAACCTAGACAATTTTAGCACTCCTTTTGTTAATTTGTAATAGAAATTCTAAAGAAGAATAGTCTCCACCTAACACCAGTCCTCTCAATTCATGGGACCATTAAATTGAGAAAATTTTAGTGCAACTAAATCAGTGTTTTGCTTCGCAGATATCCAAATTTCTTCAAAAACATGTTATACTTTTTTAAGATTAAGAGCTTGAAAAAACGAAATATCTAGAGAGTCAGGCCCGCGTCAGGCCAGCCCAATACCATCCATCATTCTAGAGATGCTGAAAATGGCCCAATCTCTAGGATGATGGATGGTATTGGGCGGGCCTGGCTCTCTAGAAAAATTGTTGAAAAAATAGAAGAGATTAGATTGAATGAAAAAAAAAAACAAAAAACAAAAAAGTCCATTCTTTGAGTGAAGTAGTCCAAAGTCCACAAGTCCATGCTTGTATTACACCCCAAATCCTTGTCAACCTAGACAATTTTAGCATTCCTTTCATCCATTTGTACTAGAAATTTCAAAGAAGAATTTTCTCCACCTAACACCACTTCTCTCAATTCACAGGACCTTTGTGATTGAGAAAAGTTTAGCACAACTCAATTAGTGTTTTTCTTCGCAGATGTCCAAATTCTTCAAAAACATGTTATACTTTTCAAGATTAAGAGCTCGAGCTAGAATATTAAGGCAAAACCAAACCCCACGCACCATCTTGAATTTAAGTCCTATTTCCATACTGTCGCTAGTTGTAGTTTTTTTTTTTTTTTTTGGCCATACAATAAATTTTTATTGAAGAGAGGAAGAGATGAGTGAGACACTCAATACAACAGAAACAAATATATCACTCGTATAACAAAGACTGCCAAGACACCATGAAAGTGTCAAAAAATAACTCCCTAAATTGATTACAAGCTAAACCCATTCTCCAGAACAAGTTAACTCCCTAATATCCATCGTAATCGAGCGCTTCAATCTATTAAGCCCTTCAAATCACATTTCTCTCATTCCACATAAGCAAGTGAAGGACCCTTACCCAAAGTCAATCACACACCGCGATAGTCATCTAAAAAAATTGATCTAAAATTGTGGGTTACAAGAGCATTTCTAATAGAGAGCTCAAATTATCAAGAAAAAAAATGATTTAAGGTTGAGGATGGGTGTAATCCAAGGGCCATTAACATGTCAATACTTTGACTAAGTAGTGTTTGTTTATCATATCCTTATCTAGATAGTGTTGGAGTTTGTATAGCAAATAACAAATAGCACCACATCTATTGTGTGAACTCATCATAATGTGTTTATATGTGTTGATTTTCAACACTTATTAATTAATGAAGAAGCATTAATAAAACAATATTATATATATATAATCAAAAGATAGGGCCTCCTATTGATTACAAGCCTTTTTTGCACTTCAAGTCTTTGTTTTGATTTGAGAACAGATGTGTCTGATCAACACACTCTTTCTAATTCAACAGATATAAACTATTTTTGCTCTTATATATACAAGATAAAAACATGTTTCTTAATTAGAATTTTTTCAAAGTTGTTTTATTCATTTATCACTTCTGAGAGAGATCACATTCGATAAATTCGATAGAACCAACACTCTTATGCTAGAGTGTTGGTATTATTAGATAGTTGAATCATGTTAGTCAGACGCCTAAAGAACTACAACATTGAGTAAGGCGAATTATGTCTATATGACATAGTATCTTCGCTAGCCTCTATATACAAATCAAGACGTATCAACTCCACCAATTCAAGATAGTGATTTCGCAAGCCTCTATCTGCAATACAAGTTAGTAGATTTATTTTATTTTATTTCGTTGTAATCAATTTATAATACAAATAGTATTTGTACTGTTACAAATAGCATTGATTGTTCTCCAATAGTAAGTGGCATGGATTTCTTGAAAACGCGTGTTATTTTTCGTCCAACTTATATTGCCCTTACTAGATCATTTAGGCTCTATTAAGATACTGAACACAAACACTCTTATTTTCTTCGCTACCATACGGATTGAAAAGCTCCGACCTCTATGGCCTAGTGAGAGGGTTTTCAGTCGCAGATGGTAGTTCTTCTATTTTCATTTTTCGGTATGTTGATGATATTATCTTCTTCTGTGATGCCTCTGATACTAAGGTTTTTGCTCTTAAAAGAATTATACTTTGGTTCAAAGTTATTTCAGGTCTGAAAGTCAACTTCCAAACATCTGTGGTGTTGCCCATTGGAGACGTCCCCATTTGCAGCAGTTGGCAAGTATATTTGATTTGTGCAGCAAGTCAGCTTCCAGTTAAGTACTTGGGCATGCCTTTGGATGCTAGATTTAAAATTAAAATTGTGTGGGATGAGACGATCGAAAGCATGAAATCGAGACTTGCATCTTGGAAACACAAATTCCTCACTAAAGCAGGTAGGCTAGCACTTGTCCAGTCCACTTTAGCTTTATCCCTGTGTTTCTTCTGTCTCTTATCAATGTACTCTCTTCAATAGCAGCCAAGATGGAACAGATTATGCGCGATGTTCCACTCAAAACTCTAGAAAAATGCATCTAGTGGGTTGGAATAAACATTTTCGTCCCACAACTCGAGGTGGTTTAGGCATTCACCAAGTGAGCACTTTCAACTTAACATTACTTTCTAAGTGGCTTTGGCGATTTGCAGAAGAAGATGACAATTTATAGAGATTGCTCATCATTGATAAATATGGGCGAAATAGATGAGATTGGGATAGCAAAATCAAGTACACTCCCTATGGTTGCTCTTTGTGAAAGTTCATCTCTCAGTGCGCAAGTGTTTCTACCTTACACCTCGCTTAGATGTGGCAATGACGATCTCATCTCTTTTGCAATGACTCTCATCTCTTCACCATCCTTGAGAATTTTTTCAATGTTGTTTCTCATTAACAACCAAAATGGGAAGAATTAGCATTTTGGTCTAATGGAGGTTCTGGGATCTTTTTTCAAGACCTTAAATGATGGAGAGCTGGAGAATGTCGCAATTTAATGCACTTGTTGGATTAGTGAAATGCTCTGGAAGGAACTGATAGTTTGGTGTGGAAAGGTAAAGGCGTGGGTTTCT
>QNQO01011614.1:0-80726 GCA_003290165.1 Berberis thunbergii
ATTTGGCTTCAAGGGTTGCTTGATGACTTGGATGTAGTATAAGACCATCTAGATGTCTTTTGTGATAGTATGAGTGCCATTTATTTAGCGAAGAATTAAGTTCATCATGCACGTACGAAGCACATTAATGTTCGTTTTCAAATCATAGAAGAATGTGACATTTTACTAAAGAAGATTGACACCAAAGAGAATCCTGCAGATATGTTGACAAAGATAGTTTCTGAGGTCAAATTTCAACATTGTTTGGACTTGATCAACATCCTCCGTGTATGTTAACCCCTTTGGGGTGTGAAGGGCAAAGTCAGATATTGCTTTTGTAATCGGCTCAAATTTGTGAAATCTTCACTGAGGTGGATAATTGTTGAAATAGGAAACAGAAAACACAAACGGCATGTTAGTAGGACAAACAACCAAATTGAAAGAAAATAGTTGAAGATAAACTTGGATTTTGGCTGGAACGGCTGGATCTAGACTGAATCATTGATGGATTGTTACTAGAAACTTGCTAGAAGACAGCTGAAAGAAGAAGACGACGGTGGAAGGTGATGGAACCCTCCACCACCGCCTCTCTCCACCGCCAAGAGTGGCTATAAAATGAGGTCCCCCCTGAGAATTGAAGCAAAAAAAAATTTGTTCTTCAAATTCAGATATACCTTCACAACTAGTGAAGTCGAATACATTTAGAGTGACAAAACATTAAAGAATAAAAAAAAATGCTAATATGAAAATATTAATGTAGCCATTTGTACCTAACAAATGTTATAAAATAATTGCTCAAACTACAATTAAAGAACAAGATAACATAAAAAAAATAAAAATTAAGAAAAAAATTTATGATTAATGCGGTGGCGGGAGGGGTTAAGGGTTAAAAAAAATTTTAAATAACAAAAAACTAAAATTAGAATCATTAATAAAAAGAGTCATTGTTGGTTACAAAAGTATAAAATTAGGTTTTTATTTGTTTAAAAAGGGTAAATATGTCATATAAGTTTAGATGTTAATGAAATAGTCATTGTTAGTCATAAAAGTAGGCGTAAATTAACCATTACATCAATTACGGTATCTAAATTGTCTATGTTGTGAAAAGTATGCCTTAAAAGTCATTTTCCAGGAAATTTAAACTGTTTTTATTATAATTAGTGGCAAAAGAAAAAAAAACTCCCTCTTAAACTAATGACTAACTTGCTGCTGCAAGAAACTAGAGAAACTTAAGGGAAGATGAGTAATAGAAGGAAACATAAACCCAACAATGGAGCAAATATTCCCAATTTTTTTGTTTACATGCTCACGATCAAAAAATCTGACCCACGGTTGGAAGCCTCAAGGTTGAAGCTGGATGTAATCACTTGTAGTAAGCCCATTTTTGTGTGTATATTTATTCATTGCTGCCCATGGATGCCAATTTCACAATCTGTACAAATGATCGAATTTGTATTTGGAGAAGTGATATTCAAATGGGTTGAAACTATGACACATTATTTTTAATGTTAATACATAACTTTCTTCAAATTTTCAGCTCAAACAAAGCTTAAACGGATTAAAGAAATTTTTTGCTTAGTGGTCTAGTGGGGTCCTTAACATATGGCAGGCACAAAATATATAGTTGATCTTTCAGAATTAAAAACCATTTTTGGGAAAGGGGCGAACCCATTTACTTTCAAAATATTGAAACCTATCATGCTTTCCTATCAAAAATTTATATATTTAGGAGAGGGGCGAACATTTTTACAAGAAGACTGGGGCACAAATTCATTTTTGTTCCAATTATTGATAAAATTTGTAGACCAAGAGATAGGGTTAATTTTGTTAACAACAACTAAATGATTCACAGTTCATACTAGACTACACGAAGAAATCATGGGGCTACAGTCCAAACTATTATAACCTATAAATCCGAACACATGAATGTGATGTTGAAAATACCATGGCAAGATTCTTTATCAAACTTATTTCTTTATAAAAAAAAAAATACATAAAATCAATTTCTTCTTATCAAATTAATGAATATTCATTGGCTTATATCTTTTTATTAAGTTCAAGATAAAGCTGAATAATGAAATTGGAAAATTTACAGCAATCGATTCCAAACATAGTATTTAAGACCACTAGTGAAAAACTCTAGGAAAATAACAGTAGTAAAACAACATTGGTTTCTTATTGATCCGTGGCCACACATATTAGCAACGGTTTCATGTTCGATGACGCTTGATGATTATCTGCATTTAGCCACGGTTTTAAGCCGTTGCAATCATGATGGCCACGGTTATAAGCTCTTTATAAAAAAAAATAGATAAAATCGATTTCTTCTTATCAAATTAATGAATATTCATTAGCTTATATCTCTTTATTAAGTGTATGTACATCTGGGCATGCAGTCCTATATCACATCTCCTCTATGCAGATGATACTCTCATTTTCTTAAATGGCAGAAAGTCTTCTATTCTGGGATGCATGGACTTTTTAAACAGCTATTGCCAGTCTTCGGGACAGAAAATAAATTCGAGCAAAAGCTCTTTTATGGTGGATGACAGAGCAGATGCAGAGAAAATTGTAGGATTCAAAACCTACACAGGTTTCTTGTTCCGAGCTGCTCCGTTGAAATACTTGGGAGGGCCAGTTTTTCAGGGAAGAGTCAAAATTGCTTATTTCGAGGATTTAATTTCCAAAATTCAATCGCGAATTCAGGGATGGAAGGCGAAATTGCTATCTCCGGGAGGCCGTTTAATTTTGATTAAACATGTTCTTAGCTCGATTCCAATTTATATCCTCAGTACCATGTGTGTTCCTATGAAAGTTGTATCTCGGATTAATAGTTTGTTGGCTGATTTTTTCTGGGGTGATTGTGAAGGAAAACTGAAAAAAAAATGGGTCTCGTGGTCTACTATTTGTTTTCCTCAGGACGAAAAGGGTCTGGGTGTGAGAGATCTATTGGTGGTGATGAGAGCCTTCCGCCTTAAGGCACTTTGGCGCCTTCTCACAGGGGATTCTCTTTGGGCTATTTTCATGAGAAGTAAATACTGGTTGCATGGGGTGGCATTGAATAGTCAGTTGGTGAAAAATGGGTCTTCCCCCTTTTTCAAAGAACTCATGCTTGGCAAGTCTATTATTTTGAGCAATTCACTTTGGCGCGTTGGTCAGGGCAATATCAGTTTTTTTGAGGAAAATTGGAATACAGTTGCATCTTTCAGCAGACCGGCGGCCTTGATTGATCAAGGTTTGTGGCCTTCGATACATGAGGTGATTTCATCCAATTTTGAATTGGTTAACCCAGAGCTCAGAAATCTAGCTAGAAGACTTTTTGCTGATAGATTACATGGCCAGGAATTTCAGGAGGATGAATGTATTTGGGTTCCGAATCAAAATGGGTCTTTTTCGCTTCAGTCAGCTTATGAATTGCTTCAGAGGAAAGGAACGGTCAATAATCTTTATAAATTGATTTGGAATGACATTATCCCTTCTAGAATTTCAGTTTTGGTGTGGAAACTACTCCATAGAGGGGTTCCAGTGGATGGGGAGTTATACAGATGCGGCTTCAGTCTGGCCTCTAGATGTCGATGTTGCACCAGGCCACAAAGAGAATCCCTTAATCACTTGTTTTTGGATGGAGAACTGGCGATGCAGGTTTGGCGCCATTTTGAGTTGATCTTTGATGTGCATATCAGAAAACCGGCTGAAATTTCCACGACCCTTATCATTTGGTTCAGGCGTGCAAAATTGAGTACTCAAGCAGGTGTGCTATCACTTCTCACTCCTATGTTCATTTTATGGGAAATATGGAAACAACGATGCAAATGTGTATATGATAATGTTGTCCCTAATCATGCCTTTGCGATTCTGAATATTCGGCGTAATTTGCTAATAGCTAATAACTTTATAACCCCAAAGAGAGTCAGTTGGCATAAGGCTCCTTTAAGGGCTTTGGGGATACAAGTTATTCCTGTTTTGAGGAAGCTTAGTAGAATTGTCTATTGGCATCCCCCTCCGCCAGATTTTGTTGCTCTCAATGTAGATGGGTCTTCCTGTAAGAACATGGCTGCTGGAGGTGTGATAATAAGAGACTCTAGGGGTGTTGGTGTTGTTGGGAAGCAAATTTTCTTTGGTGCAGGCTCTAATAATACAGCAGAAATTATGGCACTAGCCGAGGGTCTCCGTCTCTGTCTTTCATTGGGTTTTAAGCAGGTGCTTGTTCAGACGGACTCGAAAATTGTTTGTGGATGGTTTAAAGGTAATTTCAAAATTCCGTGGCATTTGGAGAATATTTTAAAAGAAATCAAGCAGTTAGAGGCGCAATTGACGGTCAATTGCTCTCATATTTATAGAGAGGCCAATGCGGTGGCGGACGCATTAGCAACTAGAGCTCAACGAGAGCATAAGACGGTTTTATTTCCTGCTCATGATCTTCCTAGGCGAGTGGCAGGTTTACTACAGCTTGACCGTAATCATACGGCTTACATACGCAATGGGGAAGACTAGGCCTCGCCTTATTTGTTAGGGCTGCTAGGCACAGATAGTGAGCTGAATTCAGTTATCTGATTCTAGTTTTGTTTTGTTTTTCTTCCTTGATTCTAGCTTTTGTTTTGGCTTTTAAACGGGCAAGGTCGTAATGTACTCCCGTAGTTTTTGTAAGTCATCTTTTTGATAAGTAATCAAGGTCTGGCATTCCATAGTTGCCCCTCCCCACTGGAGGTTAATTAAAAAAAAAAAAAAAAAAAAAGTGTATGTACATCTTAATTACTTCTTTATTTATTTTTTAATTTTTATGGACAAAAAATCATATTGATGTGTAGAAATTGGAAAATTCAAGCTCTTGGGAGATAAGTTCAAGATAAAGCTGAATACATGAAATTGGAAAATTTACAGCAATCCAAACATAGCATGTAAGTAAAGACCACTTGTGAAAAACTCCAGGAAAATAACAGTAGTAAAACAACATTGGTTTCTTATTGATCCATTGGTACCAACCACACTTAACATGCTCAGGGTCATATCAGCACTACGTGGCTTCAGTGGCCTCTTATTGATTGGAGTTAGCAACAAGGCTGTGATGGATTGCCGGTTGGAATTGGATCGACTATAGGAGGTACGGGTATCACGGTCATTAACTTTGGAGATAGTCTAGATAGTGAGGGTCGTCCGTTTACGTGAACCACGTCAGGAAGGCCTTTAATAGGGTCTTGTAGATGCAACAACAACCTGCCAGAAAGTTGTAATAAAAACAGGTGTTGTTAACTGGGTTCAGCAAAACAAATGAAATTGGTGAATTAATTGATGAGCACTTAGCTTACCATGGAACACTTTTAACAGTCTGATATTAATTTGAACTAATGATGGTATGCTTGACTCAGACTTAATTTGTTTTGGTTTGTTGCAATTTATTGGTGAGAAATTAATGGCTTGAATTCACTGAACAAAATGCATGCAATATAAAAAAAGAGTTGGTTTAACTGGCGAGGAAACCAGCGAGGAAACGTGCGAGGGAGGGGGTGGAACCCTCCATCCCCCTTGAGATGTGTGAAGTCATGCATCTCGAGGGGGATGGAGGGTTCCACCCCCCTCCCTCGCGCGTTTCCTTGCTGGTTTCCTCGCCAATTAGAATTCCCCATAAAAAACAAATTAGGCCATGCTTGGTTCACCATAGATCGATCCACCGTAAATGCAAATGATTTAATTTGTAAATGTTTTTTCAAAACAAATATATTTTCATGTTCTTTTTCAATATGATTGTTGATGAATGAAAAGCGCATGCTAACCGACGGCCAACTTTACTTTTTGAAATTTCCCATTTGCTATAAATAAATAAATAAATGAAAAATCACTAACCTGCAAGAAACTTGAGATACAAGGAGAAACGTGAAAAACAAACTCAATAACTGCGTAATTAATATCCCATTTTCTCTTGTTCTATTGTTCAATGGACACCTGTTGCTCTTCTGTTTGGACACACAACTTTTCTGGTCTTCGGTAACTTTCCACACGTGACCTCATGTGAGAAACATGAGTCGTCTCCTAGGTTTTCGACACTGTGTGAAAGTTTCCCCAGCAATACCTAGTTCTTCCACATTCTCATGCTTCTCTTGCCGGTTCAGTGGGTAAAGTAGGTAACCCGATGTCTGAGTCAGCTCGTCCATCTCGGCAGAATAAAGGCAAATGTATTGTTGGGCTTTCGTCTCGCCAGGGGCCCAAGTCCTATTTGGAACATAATTTGGCCAAGTCTAATGATCAACAGACTTTTGGCAATTATTGGAAGGTCTTAGAAGCTGTGGAAGAAGATGTCTTCAATTTGGACCCCTTATTAACCAAGATGTCTATTTAGGCCAACAGGGATCGCAAGCTGGCTAGAAAAGCCCAGCGTGACAGAGCCGCTGAATGGGCTAATTTTTCTGTTTTTTCAACCAAATCCAGGTTCATGCTCAAACAGAGACCCACCAAATCAAGCTCAACCAACAAAGCAGGGCGGGTAGAACTGAAGCGTTGTAGCGCCCCTGCTGGGCTAACAAGGGGAGAGTCTTCCAACCAGACATAGGAGTGTTCAGTGTCTCTCACTTACCCACCAGGTTTTGAGCCATCAGCAGAACAATGTGTTGGAGTCCATGGTTTGTCCACAAAACTATGTGTCTCTCATTTGGAGAGTTGTTCGTCTACACCAGACCACGTAGGTGCTCCCCCAAGCTTCGAGGTCCCATGGATAAAAAATATTGGGGAGCTCTCTGGCGAACAGGTTTCTGGGCAGTCTTCAGGGTTTGTTTCTAGGGTCAATGACAGTGTGGAGTGACATCAGAGGCATCAGAGCGTTTGGCTTTCAAAGAAATTGGCTTGGCAGTGATTGTGGACCTCAGTTAGGATGAAAAAAGAGCTTTAGGTATGGTTCAAGCTGCAGCACATGGTTTAGTATCTGACAAAACAAAGGACAAGTGCAGCAACCACGGGGTCGAAGGTCCTTTATGAACCTCAAAATTCTTTCGTGGAACTATAGGGGGCTTGGGAATACTGAGAGGCAAAGGGGTTGCCATAGATTAATTTCAGAGAATTGTTCAGATCTTGTTTTCATTCAAGAATCAAAATTGGGAAGATGCTCTAGAGAATTTATCATAAAATTGTGGGGTGATAACTCCTTTGATTGGACAATGGTGTAATCCATTGGCAGTTCGGGAAGCCTTTTAGCTATCTGGGATGCTGATCTTTTGCAGATGAGGAAAGTGTTGAAAGGGGCTTTTTTGTTTTCTATTCAATTTCAAATGATCTCGGACAACTCTTTTTGGTCAGAGACTAACATTTATGGTCCATGTGATCCTTCGCTAAGAGAACACTTCTGGGAAGAACTATATGACATTGCTGGTTGGGTGCAATCGCCTTGGGTGTTAGTAGGAGATTTCAATGTTGTCCGTCATATGAATGAAAAAAAGGATGCAGAAGGAGGTTCATGAGCATGCAGAAATTCAATCAGTTCATTAATGAAGTGGAACTCGCTGATTTCAGTCTAAAAGGGGGAAAGTTCACATGGTCAAATCGAAGAGATCGACCTATTCTTTGTCGGCTTGATCGATTTCTGGCTTCGGTGGATTGGATTGGCAAATTTGGCGATTTTGCTTGCGAACTCGTCTATTGGTGGTTGTACTCGCCTTTTTTCCTTCGATAATGGTTGGGTTGATCACCCAACGCTGGCAGAGGACATGAAATCTTGGTGGAACAACTCAGTAGTCTCTGGCCACCCTGGCTGCTGTTTATGGTGGAAGCTTAAGGAACTCAGATGCAACCTTAAAAGTTGAACGACTAAAGTTTGGGGTAAGACAAATTTATGTATTCAAAATATTTCTGCATTAATTACTAACATTGATACTGAGGAAGATAACTGAGACCTGACTGTCGAGGAGAGGTCTTGTAGAGTGTTTCTGCATTAGGAGTGGGCAACATTAACCAAAAGAGATGAGGAGTTTTGGAGGATCAGATCGGGTGTAAAATGGGTTTGTCATATGGATCAGGGGTCCAAATTCTTTCATAACTTGGCTAACATACGCAGATTGTTTAACTCTATTGAAGCTCTTAGCATTGGTCAGGAGTTGGTAGTGGATGAGGTCAGCATCAGAGAACTCTTGATTTCTCATTTCAAGGAGTTGTTCTATGAAAAGGAGGAGTGGTGACCTTTCTTCTTGAGGATTACCTTTAAGTATATCTCTCAACTTGTGGTTACCTCTTTGGTAGATAATTTTTCAGAGATGAAAATTAGAGCTACAATGGAAGAACTGAAATCTGAAGTTTCTCCAGGTCTTGACGGTTTCTCAATGGTGTTCTATTTGAAAATGTGGGAGGTAATCAAATTTGATTTTCTGAAAGTTATTGAAGATTTCAACTCTAGGAATTTCTGGATTGGCGATTGAACACCATTATCATCTCGTTTATTCCTAAATGTACATGAATGCGGACAGTCAAAGATTTCAGACCTATCAGTATCTTGAATGGGGCCTATAAGATCATTGTCGAGGTGTTGGCTAACAGATTGAAAAGAGTTCTTCATTCAGTCATTTCTCCTTTTCAAAGTGCAGCAGTCAGTGGAAGACAGGTGGTTGATAGCCCTTTGATTGCCAATAAAATTATTGATTCCAGAAAAAAAAAACAGGATGTCCCAGGGCATGTTATCAAATTAGATTTTTCAAAAGCCTTTGAGAATGTCTCTTGGAGATACTTGGATTTGGTAACGACTTGCATGGGGTTTGACTCCAAATGGATTCATTGGCTTCACACTTGAAGATCTACAACTAATTTCTCTCTGAAGATTAATGGTCAGCTGCACGAGTTTTTCAATAGCTCGAAAGGCTTGCGTCAAGGAGATCCTCTATCTCCTCTTCTCTTTACTTTAGCAGTAGAAGGTCTAACCCAAATGATTCTTAAAGCGGTTGCTGCTGGCCTAGTGAGAGTTTTTTCTATCGCAGAGAGTAGTCCTCCTGTTTCTATCCTTCAGTATGCAGATGATACTATCCTCTTTTTTGATGCCTCTGCTTCTCAGGTTCTTTATCTTAAAAGAATTATGCTTTTGTTCGAAATAATTTCAGGTCTGAAAATCAACTTCCAAAAATCAGTGGTGTTAGCTATTGGAGATGTCCCTCATCTACAGCAGTTGGCGGTTTATTTAGTTGTTCAGCGGGTCAGCTTCCAGTTAAGTATTTGGGCATGCCTTTTGGTGCTAGTTTTAAAAGTAAAACTGTGTGGGATGAGAAAATCGAAAAGATGGAATCGAAACTAGAGTCTTGGAAACAAAAATTTCTCTCTAAAGTAGGCAGATTAGCTCTTGTCCAATCCACATTAGCTTCTATCCTGGTGGTCATTATGTCTCTTGTCAAGGTTCCCTCTTCAATAGTAGCCAAGATGGAACAGATCTTGCGCGACTTCCTTTGGGGTTCTACTCAAAACTCTAGAAAGATACATTTAGTGGGCTGGGAGAAAATTTGTTGCCCTAAATCTCAAGTTGGTTTAGGCATTCGTCAAGTTCTCACATTAATTTTACATTACTTTCCAAGTGGCTTTGGCGATTTGCAGAAGAAAATGACAATTTATGGAGATCTCTCATTATTGATAAATATGGGCGCAATAGATGTGATTGGGAAAAGAGAACTAAGTACACTCCATATGGATGCTCTTTGTGGAAGTCAATCTCTCGGTGCGCTAGTGTTTTCTACCCTCATACCTCTATTCGATGTGGCAATGGTGATCTCATCTCTTTCTGACATGATTTCTGGTATAGTAACCAATCTCTGAAGGATTTGTTTCCAATGTTGTTTATCATTAAAGTGTGAGCAATTTTTGGTTTAATGGCAATTCTTGGGATCTTTCCTTTTGAAGACCCCTAAATACTGGGGAGCTAGAGAAGGTCGCCAATTTAATGCATCTGTTGGATAGACGGATGCTCTCAGAGAGATCTGATAGTCTGGTGTGGAAGGGTAAAGGTGTGGGTTTCTCGGTGAAAGAATTTTATGATATGTTGGCTGCGTCTCATTATGAGACTCACTCCAAACCCTTCATTTCCTCTCACAAGAATATGATATGGGTGAAAAATCTTTAGTTGGACAGTGTTGCATGAAGAATCTGAGATGGGTTACACCATAACCCCTTCATTTCCTCTCACTAAATTTCTTTGTGTGCTTTGTAATGAGAATGAGGAGTCGCTGGATCATTTGATGCTTCACTGCAGATTCTCCAAATCCATTTGGAGCAGTTTCTTGTCAGAATTTGGTTTGAGTTTGACATTCCAAGGCTCCATTTTAGATTGGCTAAGTTGGTGGTCCAAAGCTAATCCTTCCCGGCGGGCGGAGTGGTTATGGCGTAGGGTTTCTCATGTTCTCATGTGGTGTGTGTGGAAAAAGAGAAATAGGAGGGTATTTGAGGGGCTCAAAAGATCAGAGCACTCTATCTTTATCGAGATTAGGGAATTGTTGTGGAGGATGAGTTCGGCTTGTAATTTGTTTAGGGATTTGGCTTTTGATACCTTCATGGTGTCTTGGCATTCCTTGATATAGGAATGTTTCCCTTTGTAACTTGTTTCCTTTACTTCCTTTAATAAACATCTTCGTGTTTGGACAAAAAAACAAGACACTAATGAGAATTGAGCAAATATTTTTGCTAAATTTATAGAAGAAAGTAGTCAAAGTTCTACAAAGCATGTGAGCCGGTTTTGCCCCTAAATTCTTCTCAACCAGAATGGAACTTCAATGGTGGGGTGCAAACTCTCAAGCTCCACAAGTATATCTTGTTCAATTGAAAAGGAATATCTTGAATTGTTCTTGAGTGTAACCCTTCTTCTTTTTGATTTCACAACTTCCCGCAATGACATGGCAAGTACATATAATATCGTAAAGCCAAAGGATTCATTGTGGAAGGACTGAACCATGTCTCATTGTGAACCACTTCACAACGTGAAAACGAGACTGTCGTGCTCTGGTGTCTCTAAAAGGTATCATTCCTAGAGACATGTATGATCCTTATTAATCATACACGATATAACTCCTTAACCCTTGTGAGACTAATTCACACGCTTAAATATTGAGCCACATCTCCAATAGTAACAAGTATGCATTTGAATTCTAAATATGTCTCGGGATTTCCAAGTATTGCTTCATAAAAGGCAAATCTGGAGAAAAAAAATTGAGACTAATGAAATTATCCTAATTTTAACAAGGCTTGTCCCCATTTGCAATTGAATTTTAGCATATTAATTAAGAAAGTAAAATATAAACTCAGACCATTTTAATGAAACTCCTTAATTGCCAAGTAATTTTTTTGGATTTAACCCCAAAAGAAAAAAGCTCTTAGGACGCGGGGTCTTATTTGGTGGGGGATATGTTCACTACATCCCCGTTGTCACTTGCCAAGATAACTCATAAACTGCTTGGTTGTAGAAAGTGATATATTTCTCTCGGAACCCCAAGTGATGTAACTTTCTACTTTTAAATATTTATATCATGGTGTGAATTGTTTTTGCATAAATTCTTCCATGGAATAGACAATGATGAAACTAAACTAAAAAGCCATCAAAAGTAAGTTCTAGGAAGCAAGCTTGCAAGATGTAATGAGTTTAGTTCTGCATCGGATGGGTAATAAGTTAATAATTCTTGGGTTATATGAACTTTGTGAATCTCCATCCAATAGGACAGCAATTTATATTGGAAACCTAGCTGTAACGAGAGGTATCATTACAAACTCGAGCAAATCTTAATAACAATAATAATAATAATAATAATAATAATAATAATAATAATAATAATAATAATAATAATAATAATAATAATAATAATAAAAATAGAAGAAGAAGAAGATGAGTAGAAGACAATAGAAACTCAACATCCCTATTATTTTCTTGTTTAGATGCTCAGGAAATCTGACCCACAATTAAAAGACTGAACGTTGAAGATGTAAAGCACCAATAAATAATGGTATTTTGGCTGAATTTATAGGGAAAAAGGAAGGGAGTCAGCTATGTTTCAAGAAATAACTCTCAAGTCTGTTTGGTTTTAAGAAAAAAAAATTTCTATGAAAAAAACAAAAAAAAAAATTGAAATTAGGTTGAGTTAAAAAAAAGTTCTCCACACCTTTGAGGTTGATGATGATAATATATTTGTTCTATTTTTTTTTACTTTTTCATAATTTTGTAAAAAAAATCAAGAGAATAGACATCATCACAAAATTCAGATTCATCGTTATCTCTTTCCATTTCTTCCCTTGCATCAAAATAGAACTAATTATTATTTAGTTCCAAAACATAAAACTAGGTATACACAAAAGGTTACAGCTCACACTAAAAAAGTACACGCTAAACTATGATAAGCCATCACTTTTTGAAATTTTCCATTTGCTAATAAATAAAAAAGTAAAGGAAAAATAGCTAACCTGCAAGAAACTTGAGAGACAAGGAGTAACATGAAAAATAAACTCAACAATCGCGTAAATAGCCCCATTTTCTGGTTTCGGTGCTTGAAAACAAACAGCTAGACAATGTGATGAGAACTGAGCATATATTTTTTTTTCTGAATTTATAGAGGAAAGTAGTCAAAATTCTACAAAGCATGTGGTTTTTTCCCCTAAATTCTTCTCAACCAGAAAGGGACTTCAATGGATTGTTCTTCAAGACCCAAGTAAATGCATCCACCAAATGGATTTATGCATCAAATGTTGGCTTTTTGGCCAAATATGTAGGGGGAAATGGAGGGATGCAACTTCCAGTTTGTCAAATTTTATCTAAATCATTGGCTCTAATACCACTTGTTCTGGGTCTACTATATATAGTAACGATAGTGTCGTCAACTTAAAACACCACTAGAATTGTGCCCTGAGTATAGAATTGTATTCAAGAGGCATTGCTATTAGGGAGTAGACCACTCTTTATATTTTCTCATGACAATTCCACTTTAATAGATGTGAGACTATTCAAGTCAATACAAATAACCAATACTGTCAACCTAGACAATTTTAGCACTCCTTTTGTTAATTTGTACTAGAAATTCTAATGAAGAATAGTCTCCACCTAACACCAGTCCTCTCAATTCACGGGACCTTTAGATTGAGAAAATTTTAGTGCAACTAAATCAGGGTTTTGCTTCGTAGATATCCAAATTTCTTCAAAAACATGTTATACTTTTTTAAGATTAAGAGCTCGAAAAAACGAAATATCTAGATAGTCAGGCCCGCGTCAGGCCAGCCCAATACCATCCATCATCATAGAGATGATGGAAATGGCCCAATCTCTAGGATGATGGATGGTATTGGGCGGGCCTAGCTCTCTAGAAAAATTGTTGAAAAAATAGAAGAGATTAGATTGAATGAAAAAAAAAAAAACAAAAAAAACAAAAAATTCCATGCTTTGAGTGAAGTAGTCCAAAGTCCACAAGTCCATGCTTGTATTACACCCCAAAAGACTTGTCAACCTAGACAATTTTAGCATTCCTTTCATCCATTTGTACAAGAAATTTCAAAGAAGAATTTTCTCCCCCTAACACCACTCCTCTCAATTCACAGGACCTTTGTGATTGAGAAAATTTTAGCACAACTCAATCAGTGTTTTGCTTCGCAGATGTCCAAATTCTTCAAAAACATGTTATACTTTTCAAGATTAAGAGATCAAGCTAGAATATTAAGGCAAAACCAAACCCCACGCACCATCTTGAATTTAAGTCTTATTTCCATACTGTCTCTAGTTTTAGTTTTTTTTTTTGGCCATACAATAAATTTTTATTGAAGAGAGGAAGAGATGAGTGAGACACTTAATACAACAGAAACAAATATATCACTCGTATAACAAAGACTGCCAAGACACCATGAAAGTGTCAAAATAACTCCCTAAATTGATTACAAGAACAAGTTAACTCTCTAATATCCATCGTAATCGAGCACTTCAATCTATTAAGCCCTTCAAATCACATTTCTCTCATTCCACATAAGCAAGTGAGGGACCCTTACCCAAAGTCAATCACAAACCGTGATAGTCATCTAAAAAAAATTGAGACACTTCAGAGAAAATGAGTAATTAAAGACAACATAATCTCAACAGCTGTGAGAATATCCCCATTTTTTTTTCTTTGGTGCTCAATAAATCTCATCCACAGTTCAAAAGCCTCTCAGAGTTGAAGATGCAATTAACACTTAATTGGCTAAATATATAGGGGAATAAAATAGGGAATCAACTCTATTTCGAGCAATATGTTAGAACTAAGTATCATTTATGACGTCTAAATGCCGTGGATTATTTACTTAAAATCATCCTAGAGGTGGAAAAGATTACATTCGTTTGTATACTCCGAAAGCCTTATCAACTAAGCGGACGCATTCTTCCTATCAATTTGGCAAAGCCCTTTGGATGGATTGAAAAATTTTCATTCTTGTATTATTATTTTGGTATGAGGGCTCTTCCTTTTGTTTTAGTAAAATTTAAAAAAAAAAAAAGGGGGCCTCCAACCTTATAAATAAAATTAAAAAAATCTAAATCAATTCAAATCAAAATAAAATTGAAAGTTCAAAATGAATGGACTACATTAGAAATGAAGCATTGGACAGACTTTAGCGGTTGACCAGCTCTCTCAGAATGGACATCAGTGGGTCCGATGATTATGGAGATTTGAGTCCAACCCCTTTCGCTTACCCTTCAGCTAATTCTAGTTCAGTTTGTTCCCAAACTACATACCCGGCCCTTATTACTTCCCATTCCTTGCAACGAATTTTACTGGGCTCTTTCCTGCTGGAGATGCTGGTATCTTAGTAGCTCGCAGATCATTCTCAATGCGACAATAAGGATATTCTTTAAAGGCACTCCCGTTTTGACATAAATCATAAATGATCTAATTAGTGTTTTAACCAAACAACTTATTTACAGATCAATACAAATATCTTACAATATTACGGCACTCCAATATTAATTGCCAACCATGATTTGGTTAAAGTTTGACCAGTAAAAGACTTGATAGAACGTAAGCACTATACAACACAAACTCAATAATTGAAAGACAACCCCATTTTTGCCTCAAAAGTCCATTGAATCTTTCTGTGTTGAAGATGTAATACACCAAAGAATTCAATTCGGCAGAACCTTGTCCATTATTTTTTAGAAGTTAAGGGGTTAAGACCTTGTCCAGAACCTTTTTTTAGAAGTATAGAATTAACTAATACGTCAATGATTAATTTCAGTATGAAAGTAGTGCATTATTTTTATCATTTGGTGCCTGCCATCTTGTTCTCCTAACTATTACTAATTGATTAAATAAAAATAATGTAATTTTAGATGTTACCTGATCACCACATAAAAAAAGGTTCGCTTGTCTCCATCTTCCTTGGCCATTTTCTTTCTTGTGTCATCTCATATCCAGAGGTAACTTAATTAGAAACTTCAAATTTTTGGTGACCAGAGATTTAATGTATCTAATTTGTTCCAACCGTGGTGTCCGATCCTCTATTCATTTGTTAGAAACACGAAGATTGCTTGAGACTCAGTTTATTATCGCTGATTTTTGTTCTTTGCCGGCGCTGGGTATCCTAAATGCCGTTATTGATAATGTTTTTCCGGAGCTTTCATTGAAACGCCGTCGTGAAAGTGCCGTTTTAGACTTCATTTTTTGTAGTGCATAACGGTTTGTTGTTCTAATCCTTGGGAATCTTTAGTTTCAGAAGTTTATGGTTCTCTCTAGAGTATATGGATTGCCAATGAAATTGTGAATATAGGTTTTAGAAAGTGATATATTTCTCACGGAAACCCCAAGTGATGAAACTTTTTTCCTTTTGAATATTTATATCATGGTGAGAAATTTTTTGCATAAATTCTTCCATGGAAAAGACGATGACGAATCTAAATTAAAAACCATCAAAAGTCAGTCGTAGGAAGCATGCATGCAAGATGTAAAGAGTTTAGTTCTATTGGATGGATAATAAGTTAAAAATGCCTGTAACAAGTCGCAACATAACAAACTTATCAACCTGATGTTTGGTAATAATAATAATAATAATAATAATAATAATAATAATAATAATAATAATAATAATAATAATAATAATAGAAGAAGAAGAAGAAGTAATCGGAAACCTAGATGGAGATTAAAACGAAGAAGAAAATAGAAGGGATATTGCTCATGGAGAGGTTATTTAGTTACTTGATGTCATTAGCTTGAGACACTTCAGAGAAAATGAGCAATAAAACACAACATAATCTCAACAGCTGTGAGAATATCCCCTTCTTTTTTTTCTTTGGTGCTCAATAAATCTCATCCACAGTTCAAAAGCCTCTCAGAGTTGAAGATGCAATCAACACTTAATTGGCTAAATATATAGGGGAATAAAATAGGGAATCAACTCTATTTCGAGCAATATGTTAGAACTAAGTATCATTTATAACGTCTAAATGCCGTGGATTATTTACTTAAAATCATCCTAGAGGTGGAAAAGATTACATTCGTTTGTATACTCCAAAAGCCTTATCAACTAAGCGGATGCATTCTTCCTATCAATTTGGCAAAGACCTTTGGATGGATTGAAAAATTTTCATTCTTGTATTATTATTTTGGTATGAGGGCTCTTCCTTTTGTTTCTTCTTTTGTTTTAGTAAAATTTTAAAAAAAGGGGGCCTCCAACCTTATAAATAAAATTAAAAAAATCTAAATCAATTCATCAAATCAAAATAAAATTGAAAGATCAAAATGAATGGACTACATTAGAAATGAAGCATTGAACAGACTTTAGCGGTTGACCAGCTCTCTCAGAATGGACATCAGTGGGTCCGATGATTATGGAGATTTGAGTCCAACCCCTTTCGCTTACCCTTCAGCTAATTCTAGTTCAGTTTGTTCCCAAACTAGGGATGGCAACGGGGCAGATTGGGGCGGATTTGTGCAAATCCATCCCCGCCCCGCGAGAAATTTCGGATCCCCGAAACCGCCCCGCATATCCGTTTATCATTTTTTTTTAAAACCATCCCCGCCCCGGACAGATTGGCGGATATCCGCCCCGCCCATTTAACCCGAAAAAAAAAACAGATCTTAGAATCTGAATGAATGAAAAAAAAAAAAAAAACAGATCTTCCAAAAAAAACAGATCTTAGGATCTGAAAAAAAAAAAAATCGATCTCATACAAAAATTACAGAATACAAGCATTCATCCAAAAATTATAAAAAAATTACAGAAATTACAATGAATCCATACGAAAATTAAAACAAACAAATTACAATGATCTTGATCTGTAAATAAATTTTTTTTACAGAAATACAAAGAAATTACAATGATATCTTGATCTGGAAATTAAAAAAAAAAATCGATCTCAAGATATCAGATCTGAGATCTGAGATCATGATTTCAGATCTGAGATCTTGATCTTGATCTGAGATCTTGATCTTGATCTGAGATCTTGATTTCAGATCTGAGAAGAAGGGAGTTGGGCGAGAGAGAAGAAAGGAGGGTCGTCTTCTGCCTCCCTTCGCTGTGAGAGACAAGAAGAATCGAAGGGACGAGCGGCCTTCGCTGTTTTGAGAGAGAAGGGACCCCTTCGCGGCGGCCTTTGCTGTTTCGAGGGAGAAGAAGAGTCGAAGCCTAAGGACGACCTTCGCTGTGACGAAGGACTGGAGACGAGAGAGAGAGGTTGTAGGAGCAAGACTGGAGACGAGAGAGAGACGGGCGTTGGTGGCGTTGGTCGAGAGACGGGCGGTGCCGTTGGTCGAGAGACTGGCGTTGGTCTCTCTGATTTTGCTCTTCTGCTTGTGAGGAAAAAAAATGAAGTCGGTGATTGAGAGAGAGAGAGGTGAGAGGCAGAGATTTATGTTTTTTTTTTTTTTTTTTTAAAGCATTTAAAGGGTTGAGGGTATTTTTGTAATATCAACACTTAAACGGATATCCGCGGGGCTGATATGACTAAATCCGTATCCGCCCCGAATATTTAATGGATATTTTTGGATATCCGTATCCGCCCCAAAATCCGTTTAGACATATCCAAAACCGCCCCAAACGGATTGGGTGGGGCGGATATCCGTGAAAATCCGCCCCACTGCCATCCCTATCCCAAACTACATACCCCTTATAACTTCCCATTCCTTGCAACGAATTTTACTGGGCTCTTTCCTGCTGGAGATGCTGGTATCTTAGTAGCTCGCAGATCATTCTCAATGAGAAAATAAGGATCTTCTTTAAAGGCACTCCCGTTTTGACATAAATCATAAATGATCTAATTAGTGTTTTAACCAAACAACTTATTTACAGATCAATACAAATATCTTACAATATTACGGCACTCCAATATTAATTGCCAACCATGATTTGGTTAAAGTTTGACCAGTAAAAGACTTGATATAACATAAGCCCTATACAACACAAACTCAATAATTTGAAAGGCAACCCCATTTTTGCCTCAAAAGTCCATTGAATCTTTCTGTGTTGAAGATGTAATACACCAAAGAATTCGCCAACACAGTTAAGGGGTTAAGACCTTGTCCAGAACCTTTTTTTAGAAGTATGGAACTAACTAATACGTCAATGATTAATTTCAGTATGAAAGTAGTCCATTATTTTTATCATTTGGTGCCTGCCATCTTGTTCTCCTAACTATTACTAATTGATTAAATAAAAATAATGTAATTTTAGATGTTACCTGATCACCACATAAAAAAAGGTTTGCTTGTCTCCATCTTCCTTGGCCATTTTCTTTCTTGTGTCATCTCATCTCCAGAGGTAAAGAAGGACTTTTTTGCGACCACAATGACCTTATGAATAGTGAAGTGTTAGTGTAACTTAATTAGAAACTTCAAATTTTTGGTGACCAAAGATTTAATGTATCTAATTTGTTCCAACCGTGGTGTCCGATCCTTATTTGTTCCAACTTGATGAGGGCTTTCCAATCAGAGATGGTCGCATAAACCGTTCACTGATATTTTAAGTCCAGAAATCATTTCAGTTTATCAATGACATATAAAATAAACATTGAACAATAATCTTAATCAAAACGAAAATCAAGCTACGAAAAAAACAATCTAAACCCAGCCCCAAGTCAAATATTTCATAAATTTTCAGAGTTATATTTTTAAATTGAATCTCATGCACCGATTAAAAAAAAATAGACATTGGACAGTAGTAGATTACAGCATATATCATAAATTTTTTAAATAAAATAAGAGTTTAAGTAGGAATTGAAGAACTACTGAAAGAGAATAGTAATCATAAATCATAATATGAGGCCCGAACAAGATGAGATACTTAAAAGAAGATGAGTAGAAGACAACATAAAGAATGAGGCTAGGGATTCAATATTTGCAATTAAGTTCTGTAATCAGGATTTTCGAAATTTTTTATAACCTCAAGATATACATAAGTATTTTGGAAATTTTGTCATTCTTTCTAGGTCACGCTTGATTGCAAAAAACTGATTTTCTAATATTTTTATTATAAAAAATTCAACAATGAATGAATTATCCCTATTATTTTTTTGTTTAGATGCTCTGGAAATTTGACCCACAATTAAAAGACTGAACATTGAAGATGTAAATGTAATGCACCAATAAATAATGGTATTTTCGAGGCAACTCTATTTCAAGCAATATTTTAGAGCTATACATTAATGTTTTGTGTGAAGTAGTCCAAAGGAACCTTTCCTATTGTCGAGGAAAGGGGCGAGGAAACCAACGAGGGGGAGGGGGTGTACCACTCTTCCCCCTCGAGATATGCATTGATGTGCAGCTCGAGGGTACAGGCATGCATCTCGAGGGGATGAGTGGTCACACCCTCCCCCTCGCTGGTTTCCTTGCCCCTTTCCTCGCCATTTAGAATTTATGAGTCCAAAGTCTACAAAGGAAAATGTTTTTACCGAAAATTCTAGGGGTCGAGAGGGGGGGGGGGGGGGAGCGAGGGATGGCTGTAACCACCTATCCTCTTCAAAATGAGCGAAAAGCACACATCTCTAAAGTGATGCGCTCATCTCGAGAAGGATGCCTCTCTCGACCCCTAGCAAAGCTCTGTTTTTTCACTCCAAAAGCCTTGTCAAATTGTGCAGTCTCCACAAAATACCACTCTTGTCAAATCATGGGCCCTTTAAATTGTGAAATTTTTTTAGCACAACTAAATCAGTGTCTGCTTCAGCAGATGTCTAGTTTATTTCAAAAACTTGTTGTACATTTCAAGATTAAGAAGTAGAATAATGTTAAGGCAAAACCAAGCACCATCTTAAATGTGAAGTCGAGGAGCATCACAATAAGTAACTGACTGATAAAAATATCTAAATTTGTTCACCCAATCACCTAGAGTAAGCCCATAGTGTAATAAAAATATCTATAGTATGCGTATTTCGAGAAATGATATTCAAACGGGTTAAAACTTTGACATGTTGTCTAATGTTAAAACATACGACAAACACAAAATATATAGTTATCACTTAGAATTAAAAACAATTTTTAGTCTCTAAACCACCAATGCCCCATATTACAACTATGTCATTAGGACATATATGTCGCTGTAACAAAACAAAAAACAAAAGAGCCCATCTAAAATAAGCAAATTAAAGCATCCTTAGCTATTTTAGTATTTAGCTAAGTTAAAGAAGTCCTTAAAAATACAATACACATAGGGTGTGCTCGGTTGGATTAGAATTCTACTCCATAGTAATTCATGAGGGGCTCCTACATGGCTAAACTGAGGTAGTACTCATCATCTACCATTAGATTATGTGATTAGTGGATATAATAAAAGTCTTATGAGCATGAGAATCACACTTCTTACCCCTCCAAAACATGCGATTTCCATATTCATGTGATTTTCATTCCTATCATTGATCTCAATGTTGAGTCAAGTTGAGCTCAAATTCTAAACATCTACAGATATCCTAAGCCCAGGATAGGATTTCAAGGGTTATTTGCATCAATGACAGAGAGGCGGCTAGGGTTTGAGGCGATTCTAGGGTTTTGCACCCTTTTCGTTCTTCTCCACCTAGTAATGGAAGAATGACTCCGCAACATGATACACCGCATGCTCCCCTTCATGCCTCTCCAGGGGAAGGCAACAACCCTGAGGGAGGCGCACCAGAGAACCCTGGAACACAAGCACCTGCTGTTGCAGAAGCATCTTCAGCCGAACACCTAACACAAGTTCTACTGGAACAAACGACTACTGCATTCAACGCAGCCATCAACACTAGCACTGCCTGGAGACATGCAACATCACCAACGACGATGAGTTGGTCTTCCTTGTTTGAAAAACGAACACACAAGAGCGGTTCTAAACTGCACTATATCAAGCCCATAGAAGTAGAGGGCAAGCAGATCGTTCACATCAAGAAATCAGATCATGCACTACGTATTGAGGAGTGTGAGCACCTTCTCATTGGTAACTTTGTCGGGAAAAGATTGGCCTACACTTTCGTTAGAGACAAACTGAAAAAACTCTGGGGCTTGAAAAGCGAGTTTGAGATGACAGTATATGGTGACAAAGCCTTCGTTTTTCAGTTCCCTAATGAGGAGGATCGCGAAAAGGTGTTAGATATTGGGCCAGTACACGTCGCCAACAGGCTATTCCTCATCAGGCCATGGCAGCCTTATATGGAAAAAAGCATTGAGGTTCTGAACTCGGTGCCGATCTGGGTGAATCTACGTCAAGTCCCCCTATTCCTGTGGAGCCCTGCTGGATTGCAATCCATTGCAAGCGCTTTAGGTACCCCGCTAATGCTCGACAAAGCGACCGAACTGCGCACTCGGTTATCTTATGCAAGAATCTATGTCGAAATCGAAGCCAACAGCCTGTTCCCTAGTTCCATCCAGGTTGTTATCGATGATGGGAAACTGATCAATGTAGAAGTTGAATACTCGTGGCGCCCTGTCACATGTAGCCACTGCAAAGGCTTTGGTCACGCCTCAGCACACTGTCCCAAACACAGGAACCCCAAGGCCAAGCCAACCAAATATTGGAGAGCCACAACCACCACCAGTAAGGAGAAGGAACCAGATGCAGCTCTGCAGGAAGATGGCTGGCAGCTTGCAACAGGCAAGCACACTTACAAACCCAGAGGGAACCAAACCCCACAGGAGGTTGCAGAGCCCAGCAGGAACCGGGAACTTCACGGGGATCCACTTCAGGAACCAACTAATCCTAACTCCATTGCGGAGAAACATCAACTTATGGGCCTGGAAGCAGCAGTTCCACAACTCTTGTTAACGAGTACTGCCCCGCAGACACACCCCATAATAGAGACGGATTCGCTTGCGGAGGATCTAGCTGATGCTCCGCTTGACATACCACCTATGGAGGAGGCCTTACGGAACACTGCACGGACTGATGGGACAAAGGCGACGAATGACAAGGACCAGGTACGAGATGATCCACTGCAACAAGCCAAACGAGCATTACAGAAGGGCCCGCGATCACTAGGTACCTTCGACAACATCCTGACCAGGCAGGAGAGTTTGGTTGCTGTTGTTAAGGGGCAACACTTAAAAGATTTCAGGGCTGACTGTAGGGATGCAGGTTACTCACCCAATGGGATTGAAATGGCGATTCAGGTTGCGGATTCAGACGCTGAAGTAGCAGTAGAGCCAGATCTGTCTACCCCCATATCTAACTCAGAGGAAAAACCAATGCAAGTAGTGGAGGTGCTTCGCGCAATCGCTAGTATAAGAGGACTGAGGGCAGATCCCACAACGCTCATGGATTGCCTAACACCCCAAGCCGTTCAGGGTCTGCATTCAGCAATTGCAAGAATAGGCACGGATGCATTGGTCGCTGAAATTCATACTTCACTTGAAGAGGAAGCAGCAAAGGTGGGGCAAAACACTAGTGAAGAAGAACGTGAGGTTGTCCAGTCTCCCACGGCATATGTTCCTCGCAGGTCCTCTCGAAGCAAGAAGACAAATCCTAAATTCAGGTAACTGATGATGATCCTACAAGTAGAATGCACCTGCTTATTAGCACCTTGCATGGATGCTAGATTAGTGCTAGCATTCAATGGTGTTTTTATCTTGATTCGATGTGGCTCGTATCCTTACGACGCCTTCTCATACATCCTAGGGCCTACGTTAGGTATAAATCACGTCATGAGAGTGATTAAAGGATTGATTGGTACTTATGAGGAAGAAAAGTTATGGCAGGTCTATCATGCAACTACCTTAGTAGCAGAACATTTTGCAGGGTTACACCCCAAATTGGAGCCGGTGATTCTAGAACTAATTAGGTTCTTTGTTGAAGATTTGAATCAAGTTTATTATCTTATGGATGTTGTAACGAGTGACCGTTCTATCGAATGGACCTTGTAACGGTTCTATTTTTCTGTGGTCTGGGGAGCCCATTTACACTCCGCGCTTGCCTTTCAAAAAAAAATAATAATAGAGGAAATATAGAAGATTGACCAGTGATCACTATGAGTGCAATTTTTGAAACTACGGGAAGGAGGCAAGTGGAAATTCATTATGTAAATGGTGGCACCCCTCGCATAGTTGAAGAGAACATTGAGGAGTATTTTCTTGGACCCAACGATTTTTCCGTTGAAGAGATTCTCCAAGATCAGGTGGATAATGTCACTTTCTTTCAACCTATAAGAAAGCATTTCTTAACTTTCTGTTATTAAGATTTATTGAATATGCTTGAGCTGATGATTCTATAGGAGAGTGTATACCAATCACTCCAAGAAAATGGTGTGATGGAGAGAGCGAAAGCTTTTGGAAGTATTGTTCCTAACGTGAACAGTGAACAAAGTAGCAGGCAGATACAGGATCCAGATAAGGAGGAAAAGCCTCCTCGCGTTGGTAATGCAAAATCATAGTTGGAATTAGATGAAGAATTAGCAAAAGCCTGGCAGGAGTTGGACAACCAATTTGACGATGCCTCTGTTAGTGAAACTACTACTGCAAGCGGAGCTGGTAAGCATGAGTCAGTCACAGTGTTGTTCTATAACTTTCATATTGTTTGCTGGATTGGATTTGGTTACTTTTGCTTGGTATGTGTTGCATTCTGTTGTTCTTCCAAGTTGTTTAATTTCAGTTTTAGTGTGGTTTTGAATACAAATTGGGTTGTCGGAATAGTGCCCTGTCTCATCTCAGTAAGCGTGGTGAAGCTGTGTTGGGACAACTTATCTGGATCAGCACATATTATGTCACAGTAAGACATTTCTAAGTAGTTTGCTAAACTAATGTATAGGATGTTTTACTCAAGTCAATTTCAATATGCAAATATTAAGCATAATATCCATCCAAACATTAAGCATACTATCATTATCAAATACTCATAAGCATACTCATGTAATCAAATATTCTTTGACAAACAAATGTAATCTATGAAGTAAATTAATACTTAACATACCTGTTTGTCGTAACTCCTGTATAAGATTCAACGCTATAAAGAAATCCAATAAATAGTTAATACCAGTATTTCTTGGGTTGAGTCGCGGACTAGGTCGCTCTCTTTAAGACGTTTCACGGCTCTGACCAAGATTGTGCTAGCAGTTTCATAGCCCCGCCGTCCCCAGGATAAAACAGCCCAGAATCTTCTCTGTCTCGTTCAAAAATGCACAATAAATGAACGGTATACTATTCACCCTCTCCTTATTTGCTCGGAATAAAAAATCGGCAAAAAAACAGAAAACACTGTTTTCAAAACACGTTCTGGATGCAATACTGTTTTGCAAAGAAAACAAGAACTATTTCTGTTTTAGAAAAACTGTTGCTGCTGATTTATAAGATGCAAGAACTGTTTCGCAATCTCTGTTTATCTGATTTCGTAGTGCAAACAGATTTCGAAATAAGCAAGAACTGTATGACTCGAATAAACAGATTTCCAAACCAGTATTTCGAAGAAGGTAGACTGTTGCAAGAACTGGATTGTACGAACTGTATGAACTCTGTTTGCAAGCAAAAACTGTTTTGTGTGAACTGGAAGAAATCAAGAAGAAACTCTTTTGATTCAAGAACTGTTCTAGAAATAGAACGACTTTGTTGTTTCAAGAACTGGAAGAACAGACTGAATGGAAGAAGCTGTGTTCTTCTTTATTCAAGAACTGGAAGAAGATCAGAAGAAGCAATCACTCTGGAGCAAAACCAAAACATGAAGGCTAGAACTGTTTTCAGTTTTTAGCTCTCTTTTTTCTCTGATTCGAGATGGGATAATATAATGAAAGCAAAACCAAAAACAGGGAGCAGAAATGGCGGAGCCATTATGAAAGCATGGAGTGAATTAATCCAGAATTTGTGGAACCACTATGAAAATGGAGCAGAAATCGTAGTGTGTTTCAGTCAGAAAACACGGACCGAATCTGTCCGCTTTGCAGATTTTTTAAATTCATTTAATAAAGAAATTTTTCAGCAAAAAGTAATTTGCCTTCTAAATGAACCCGACCCGACCGATCGGATCGCGAGCGCGAGAACCACCCTGTTTCGCTCCCTCGTTCTCATTTTCCTTCGAGTTTGTATCTCTCTCACTGTTTCCATCTCTCTCTGTTCTTGCAGGTGCCGGAGACGATTGGAGGACGAAGGAGCGAAGTCGAAGCGGCGGCGCTGGTTGCGGTTCGCTGGAGAAGACAAAGCAGAGTTTTGGCGGGAATCAACTGTTTTTCAAACAGTTGCCGGCTATTCGCACCTCAGTCCATTGCTGTGTACCACCACAGTGCAGCTGCTGAGATTTATCGGGATTCGTGCAAGTAATGGATTCCACCTCCACTGATGATGTGACCACCACCACCATGAGTCACTAGACCCCACGCAAGGTGAAGAGGCGAACTCCTAGATGTAACGCACTAAATTAGTATTTGATTCGTTTTACGCTTTCACGATGAATAATGGTGTTTATGATTCTCACTTTTATTTAATATAGAAATTTATGTTATTTTAGTGACAAAGATTTCATAAATTTCTTCGTAGATTTTTATTCCGGTGATTGTCTTTTCTTCCCCATATAAGCTTAGTCACGCTTTTCTTATGTGTGGAATGTTTAAGAATCAATTGATTCCGGTAAGTTAGTTATATGTGATCGTCATTTATTACGATATTGTCTCCGGATATATCGTAAGTTTAGGATATCACATATGACCAACCTTTGTGTTTTTTTTTATTAGAAAAAGTGAAATCTAAAATTCATTTACATTAGGGTATATTAATGCATAAAAGATGATTTTTCCGATTACGTCGTTTGGGATGTGAAACACGTAATTGAGTCATCATAGCGAATCAATACTAGTTGGCACGTGAAGTCTATGAGGGATTCTTGGAACCTTGTGATTTTTCCAAACTTAATTTTCATTAAATTAAATTCAATTTCGTATTTTAAATTTGTTAGAATTTCTTAACTTTAGTTTAGCATAGTTTGTCTTCCTTAACCTTGTTTTGTAGATCGTTTTTTCTTGTGGGATCGACACCCCATTCTTTACTGCAATTGACCGCGTGTAATGTTTGGACGTAATCACACACACTACATAAGCAAGTGAGGACCCTTACCCAAAGTCAATTGCACGCCACGATAGTCATCTAAAAAAAATTGATCTAAAATTGTGGGTTACAAGAGCATTTCCAATAGAAAGCTCAAATTATCAAGCTAAAAAAATTTATCTATTTAAGGATGAGGATGGGTGTAATCCAAGGGCCATTAATATGTCAATACTTTGACTACGTAGTGTTTGTTTTCATATTCTTATCTAGTTATTGGAGTTTGTATAGCAAATAACAAATAGTCCCACATCTATTGTGTAAAGTTATTATATGTATTTATAAGTGTTGATTTTCAGCACTTACAAAATTATGAAGAAGCATTGGGCCTCGAGCTTATTAACTATTGATAACAATTAAGTCAAAAGATAGAGCCTTTGCACTTCAAGTCTTTGTTTTGAATTGAGAACGAATGTGTCTGATTAACACACTTTCTAATTCAACATATATAAATTGTTTTTGCTCTTATAAATGCAAGAGAAAAACAAGTTTCTTAAATAGAATTTTTTTTTCAGAGTTGTTTTATTCATTCCTCACTTCTGAGAGAGATCACATTCGATAAATTCGCCAGAACCAAAGCACAGGTTCTAGGGTGTTGGTATTAGATATTCGCCAGAATCCTGATAGTCAGACGCCTAAAGAACTACAACATCGAGTATGGGCGAATTCTGTCTATAGGACATAGCGTATCTACTAGCCTTTATCTACAAATCAAGACGTACCAACTCCGCCAATTCAAGATAGTGATTTCGCAAGCCTTTATCTGCAATACAAGTTAGTAGATTTATTTATTTTATTTCGTTGTAATCAATTTATAATACTAATAGTATTTGTACTGTTACATTATTTATTTCAAATAAATTTATACATTGTTCTGATTGTTCTCCAACAGTTAGAGGCATGGATTTCTTGAAAATGCGTGTTATTTTTCGTCCAACTTATATTGCCCTTACTAGATCATTTGGGCTCTATTAAGATGCTAAACACAAACACTCTTATTTTCGTCGCTACTATATGGATTGAAAAGCTCCGACCTCTTTGGCCTAGTAAGAGGTTTTCAGTCGCAAAGGGTAGTCTCTCCTATTTTCATTCTTCAGTATGTCGATGATAATATCATCTTTTGTGATGTCTCTGCTACTCAGGTTCTTGCTCTTAAAAGAATTATGCTTTGGTTCAAAGTTATTTCAGGTTTGAAAATCAACTTCCAGAAATATGTGGTGTTGCCCATTGGAGACGTCCCCCATTTGCAGCAGTTGGCGAGTATATTTGATTTGTGCAGCGGGTCAACTTCTAGTTAAGTACTTAGACATGCCTTTGGGTGCTAGATTTAAAATTAAAGTTGTGTGGGATGAGATAATTGAAAGCATGGAATCGAGACTTGCGTCTTGGAAATGCAAATTCCTCTCTAAAGCAGGTAAGCTAACACATGTCCAATCCACTTTAGCTTCTATCCCTGTGTTCCTTCCGTCTCTTATCAAGGTACCATCTTCAATAGCAGCCAAGATGAAACAGATTATGCGAGATTTTGTTTGGGGTTCCACTCTAAAGTTTTTAGAAAGATGCCTCTAGTGGGTTGGGATAAAATTTGTACCAAAATATCTTGACAGCAAAAATTCATCACATTCTTACATACGCAACGTGTAGCTTATTAAAATGTGAGAAATGTTCATTACACCACTGTAAATTACAGTTGATGGGGCTAAAAGTTCAAAAGTTTGCTTTACCATAACAAAAAATTTCAAATTGAAATACTGTCCCTCAAATGTATACAAGCGGATCACATCTGAACTGATAGAAGCGGAGCCAAATATCTACAAGTTCCAGAGGCATTCTTGTCATTAATGCCTTGAGTCAGGAATGTTCATGTTAAAATAAAAATTATATTGCCTACATAAACTAATATTCTTACACGTGGAGGTGGATTCAGAAAATGCTAGCAAGTTGATAATCTGAAGCTTATAAATTTATTATACTAATCCCAATTTAAATAAGGTCTTAAAAGTAAAACTTAATATTGCTTACAAAATGACCACAACATGAGAAAAATTAAACACGAACTCGTGTCAAATATTCTCATTTCAATGTTTATATATGATGGGTGCGGGTGGTCTCCAAATTCCAGGATGCACCATAGGCTTTTCATGAGGAGATGGTGGCTTCTTAGGCGGACTATCCCGAAAATGTCTCGTCCATGATAATCTCCAATGCTGCTGTAAGGGAGATATTGTCAAAATATGTCACAAATTCTCAAGAAATTTACGAAAAATGACTTTTAAGGTCTTCTTCACAAAATAGACAATTTAGATATTGTAATTGATGTAATGGTAATTTGTGCATACTTTTATATTTTTATAATCAACCATGACTTTTTATTAACTCAAGTTAACTAATAAAGTTATAGTACATTTTTACTCTTCCTAAATAAATAGAAAACCTAATTTTATAATTTTATAACCAACAATGACTCTTTTATTAATAATTCTATTTTTTTACCCTTAACCTCTCCCACCCATGCCACTGGTAGGTATAGATATTAATGATTTTAATTATTAGCAACAAATTATAAATTTTTATAAGTTTTCATTAACTGAAAAGTTAATCAAATTATTATACTAATGTTTCGTAAATTTTTCATAATAATAATTAGAAGTTTGGTTTTAATTATTTAATAAAATTAATTTGATTAACTTGTTACAAATCTTATTAGAAAATTTTACAGGTACCCGTGCATTACTTTTCTTAATGATGGTTACAAATTTGGTTTTAATTATAATTGTTTCTTAATTCATAATGTAGTTAATAAAATAAATTTTCTCACTATCGAAATTTGATTTCTTATTCTTCAATGCATGGGTACTTGTAAAGTAATATATTTTATTCTTAGTCGCTATTTAGATATAAGCTATCTGCCACAGAGCATGATTATAGTCTCAGAGGTAAAATGGAAACCAATATTGAATAAGATAATTTAATGTAAACTAAATAGTGAAATAGAATTGAAGCAAAAAAAATAAATTTGTTCTTCAAACTCAGATATACATTCACAACTAGTCAAGTCGAACACATTCAGAGTGACAAAACATTGAAGAATAAAAACAATGCTAACATAAAAATATTAATGTAGCCATTTGTACCTAACAAATGTTATAAAATAATTGCTCAAGCTGCAATTAAAGAACAAGATAACATAAAAAAATAAAAATTAACAAAAAAAATAATGATTAATGGGGTGGGAGGGGTTAAGGGTTAATTTTTTTTTTAAATAACAAAAATAAAATAAAATTAGAGTCATTAATAAAAGAGTCATTGTTGGTTACAAAAGTATAAAATTAGGTTTTTATTTGTTTAGGAAGGGTAAATATGTCCTATAAGTTTATGAATTAACATGGGTTAATGAAATAGTACTCATTGTTGGTCATAAAAGTAGGCATAAATTAGCCATTACATCAATTACGGTATCTAAATTATCTATTTTGTGAAAAAATAGATCTTAAAAGTCATTTTTCAAGAAACTTAAACTGTTTTTATTAGAATTAGTGGCAAAAAAAATAAAAAACAAACTCCTTCTTAAACTAATGACTGACCTGCTGTTGCAAGAAACTTGAGAAACTTAAGGGAAGATGAGTAATAGAAGGAAACATAAAACCAACAATGGAACAAATATTCCCAATTTTTTTGTTTACATGCTCAGGATCGAAAAATCGGACCCACGGTTGGAAGCCTCAAGGTTGAAGATGGATGTAATCACTCATCCATCTTCGACCTTGATGCTTCCAATTGTGGGTCAGATTTTTTGTTCCCGAGCATCTAATAAAAAATATTAACAGGAATTCCATGATTTAAAACAATTATATATTGCATTTATATTATAAAGAAATGAACAACAATGACTGGTCTGATGTAATTGTTCATTGGATTGGTATCATGCCAATTCATATACAAAGTTACCCCATAATGCTATAAACTCTAAAAAAATATGTTGAATTTGTAGCCTAGATAGAAGCATGTGGTGAAGCAATCGAATGGGGGAGAGAGTGGAGCAGCAAGAGAAGGGGGGAGAGCAATCGAACTAATCAAATGAATGGAGGAGAAGAATTATATTAGGGCAGGGAGAGGGAAAATGTGATTTTAAATGGGGGAGAAAAAATCGATTTGCCTTTTGATTTTGAATGGGGGAGAGAGTGGATTTGTTTATATTGGTGGTGTGGAAAATAAAACAAATGGTGTAGGAGAGTGTAATGATGTGAGACAGTACTTATTGTGGCGTAGAATACTCGTTGCCTTTTGGCAATCCTTTTGTCAAATTGTGCATAGCAGAATTTTCTCCACCGAATGCCACTCCTCTCAAATCATGGGCCCTTTAAATTGGATAAATTTAGCACAACTAAATCAGGGTTTTGCTTTGGCAGATGTCCAATTTATTTCAGAAACATGTTGTACATTTTAAGATTAATAATTAGAATATTGTTAAGGCAAAACCAAGCACCACACACCATCTTAAATGTGAAGTCGAAGAACATCACAATAAGTAATTGAATGATTAAAAAATATCTAAATTTGTTCCCCCAGTCACCTGTAGTAAGCCCATTTTAGTGTGTATATTTATTCATTGTCCATGAATGCCAATTTCACAATCTGTACAAATGAATTTGTATTTCGAAAAATGATATTCAAATGGATTGAAATTTTGACACATTGTTAATGCTAATACGTAATTTTCTTTAAATTTTCAGCTCGAACAAAGCTTAAATGGATTAAAGAATTTTTTGCTTAGTGACCTAGTGGGGTCCTTAACATATGGCAGACACAAAATATATAGTTGATCGTTCATAATTAAAAATCATTTTTAGGAGAGGGGCGAACACATTTACTTTCAAAATATTGAAACCAATCATGATTTCCTATCAAAAATTTATATATTTAGGAGAGGGGCGAACATTTTTACAAGAGGACTGGGGCACAAATTCATTTTTGTTTCAATTATTGATAAAATTTGTAGACCAAGAGATACAATTTTGACTAGGACTGGGATCATTTTGTTAACTACAACTAAATGATTCACAGTTCATACTAGACTACACGAAATCACGGGGCTACAGTCCAAACTATTGTAACCTATAAATCCCGAACACATGAATGTGATGTTGAAAATACCATGGCAAGATTCTTTATCAAACTTATTTCTTTATAAAAAAAAGAATAGATAAAATCGATTTCTTCTTATCAAATTAATGAATATTCATTAGCTTATATCTCTTTATTAAGTGTATGTACATTTTAATTACTTCTTTATTTAATTTTTAGTTTTTATGGACAAAAAATCATATTGATGTGTAGAAATTGGAAAATTCAAGCTCTTGGGGAGATAAGTTCAAGATAAAGCTGAATACATGAAATTGGAAAATTTACAGCAATCCAAACATAGTGTGTAAGTAAAGACCACTTGTGAAAAACTCTAAGAAAATAACAGTAGTAAAACAACATTGGTTTCTTATTGATCCATTGGTACCAACCACACTTAACATGCTCAGGCTCATATCAACACTACGTGGCTTCAGTGGCCTCTTATTGATTGGAGTTAGCAACAAGGATGTGATGGATTGCCGCTTGGCGTTGGTTCGAATACAGGAGGTACGGGTCGTGGTTCCTTTGAGTTGCGTATAGGTCCTGCGACTCGTCCAGTTGTTGGTGGTCTAGATAGTGAGGGTCGTCCATTTACGTGAACCCCATCAGGAAGGTCTTGTAGATGCAACAACAACCTGCCAGAAAGTTGCAATAAAAACAGGTGTTGTAACTGGGTTCAGCAAAACAAATGAAATTGGTGAATTAATGGATGAGCAAACATGATATCAACAATAATAACAACAGCGGCAAATTCATTTTGAGGTTCGGCATACATGCTAACCTGCAAGAGGCCTGACTTGAGACGAGATCAGGCAACATTTGCACAACATGTTGCGTTAATCAATAGGCTTTGTGCACGAATAATTTGAACCTACTTACTGAATACCGCACTTAGCTTACCATGGAACACTTTTAACAGTCTGATATTAATTTGAACTAATGATGGTATGCTTGACTCAGACTTAATTTGTTTTGGTTTGTTGCAATTTATTGGTGAGAAATTAATGGCTTGAATTCACTGAACAAAATGCATGCAATATAAAAAAATTAGGCCATGCTTGGTTCACCATTGATCGATCCACCGTAAATGCAAATGATTTAATTTCTAAATGTTTTTTCAAAACAAATACATTTTCATGTTCATTTTCAATATGATTGGTGATGAATGAAAAACGCATGCTAACCAACGGCCAGCTTTACTTTTTGAAATTTCCCATTTGCTATAAATAAATAAATAATCACTACTAACCTGCAAGAAACTTGAGATACAAGGAGAAACGTGAAAAACAAACTCAATAATCGTGTAAATAGCCCCATTATTTCTTGTTCTGGTGCTCAAAAACAAAGAGTTTGACACTGATCAGAATTGAGCAAATATTTTTGCTGAATTTATAGAGGAAAGTAGTTAAAGTTCTACAAAACATGTGGGCCGGTTTTGCCCCTAAATTCTTCTCAACCAGAATGAAACTTCAATGAACTTTTCCTCAAGACCCCAAGTAAATGCAGGCCATGGTGGGGTGCAAACTGTCAAGCTCCACAAGTATATCACACTGTAGGACAAGGTCGATTTCAAGTCCATGTTAGGCTTTTAAACGGATTGAATTTTCTGCTAAACTTATTGTTCAATTGACAAGGAATATCTTGAATTGTTCTTGAGTGTAACCCTTCTTCTTTTTGAATTCACAACTTCCCGCATTCACATGGCAAGTACATATAATTTCGTAAAGCCAAGGGATATTCATCGTGAAAGCACTGAACCATGTCTCATTGTGAACCACTTCACAGCGTGAAAACGGGATTGTCGAGCTCTGTTGTCTCTAAAAGGTATCGTTCCTAGAGACATGTATGATCCTTATTAATCATACACGATATAACTCCTTAACCCTTGTGAGACTAATTCACACGCTTAAATCGAGCCACATCTCCAATAGTAACAAGTGTGCATTTGAATTTTAAATATATCTCGGGGTTTCCAAGGTCCTTTAGTTTAGAAATATAATTAACGATGCAAAATCAATTTAATTACAAAAATTATTGCTTCGTAAAAGGCAAATCTGGAGAAAAAAAATAATTGAGACTCTTAATGAAATTATCCCCATTTGCTATCGAATTTTAGCATATTAAGAAAGTAAAATATAAACTCAGACCATTTTAATGAAACTCCTTAATTGCCTAGTAAATTTTTTTGGATTTAACCCAAAAAAAAAAAAAAAACTCTTAGGACGGGGTCTTATTTGGTGGGGTATATGTTGACTGCATCCCCATTGTCACTTGCCAAGATAACTCATAAACTTCTTGGACGTTGTAGAAAGTGATATATTTCTCTCGGAACCCCAAGTGATGTAACTTTTTACTTTTAAATATTTATATCATGGTGTGAATTTTTTTGCATAAACTCTTCCATGGAAAAGACAATGACGAAACTAAACTAAAAAACCATCAAATTAAAGTCAGTTCTAGGAAGCAAGCATGCAAGATGTAATGAGTTTAGTTCTGCATCGGATGGGTAATAAGTTAATAATTCTTGGATTATATGAACTTTGTGGACCTCCATACAATAGGACAGCAATTTATATTGAAACCTAGCTGTAACAAGAGGTATCATTACAAACTCGAGCGATGAATAATAATAATAATAATAATAATAATAATAATAATAATAATAGAAGAAGAAGAAGAAGATGAGTAGAAGACAATAGAAACTCAACATCCCTATTATTTTCTTGTTTAGATGCTCAAGAAATCAGACCCACAATTAAAAGACTGAACGTTGAAGATGTAAAGCACCAATAAATAATGATATTTTGGCTGAATTTATAGGGAAAAAAGAAGGGAGTCAGCTATGTTTCAAGAAATAACTCTCAAGTTTGTTTGGTTTTAAGAAAAAAAATTTACATGAAAAAAAACTACAAAAAAAAAAAAAAAAAAATTAGGTTGAGTGAAAAAAAAGTTCTCCACACCTTTGAGGTTGATGATGATAATATATTTGTTATATATATTTTTTAACTTTTTCATAATTTTGTAAAAAAAAACCAAGAGAATAGACATCATCATAAAATTCAGATTCTTCGTTATATTGATACATTTCCAATAAGATCATATGGCAAATGTGGGTAAGAAGATACAATGAATATGTTGTGAATTGGGCCTTAATGTAACTAGAAAATAGAACTCTCTAGTGCTACTACCGGAGCAAATTTTGAATAGTTTACATAATATGCGTGAACACAATCAATAAGTCCCATGGTATCTGTCAATATATATATAACCAGAAAAAAAAGGTAAATCAATACGTAGCTGTGATCATTTTCAAGTTTTCGTGGGGTACTTGCGCAGGGGAGAAGGTATATGCTTTGGTATGTCCCCCTACATGCGGCCCATATCACCATAATATCTACGACCCCTGTCAAAAATGAAATGTATTAATTAGTAAAAGAGAAATGTCAAAAGTAATATTTCATCAAAAGAAAATTTTAGGTTGCACAAGAAAGAAATAAAATAAATAAATAAATAAATAAATAAATAAAATAATATGAGTAAGGACTCCAACATATGGTTTTATTCTCACAAAGAATATCGGAATTCTTTGTAGTTATCTGCAAAATATCCAAGAAACTATGAACATTATGCACCATCAATTCTACTAATTCATTACTAAAATTTGATATTTCTGGAACGTATATATTAGTATGTATTATGCATCAACAACATTATTGATCACTTTACCCCAATATTAAATGGTTTTGCAACTTTACGCCCTTATAACAAAAATATTTTAAAACTTTCCAAACAAAATTTCTATGATACATTAATTTGTTGATGGGTACTAACTTCATTTTTTTTATTCGAATTCCAAAATTGTATAGGTATAGAAGTTAATTAGAAAATCAATGTACTAAAACATTGCAAATCCGTTAATTTCACATTCATTAATTTATTTAAATTTTGAAATTCAATTTTTTTTCTTCATCTAATCTAAATCATCCCTGCAAGAAGACCAAAAGTGCTATCTCCCTTGAACAAAATTAAAAGAGCTTATGTTAGACATACATAATAGTTTGTTCGTTCCGATCCTTGGAAATCTTTAACTTCAAAAGCTTATCGTTCACTTTTCTAGAATGTATATATTATCAAATTTTTTTTTTTATAAACTCTTCTATGGAAAAGACAATGATGAATCTAAACAAAAGATAAAACCATCAAAAGTCAATCCTAGGAAGCATTACATTCAAGATGTTATAAGTTTAGTTTTGCATCATTTAGGTTGGAAATCAAGCCCATAAAAGTGGTATCATAGAAAACTCGACCAGTATTCGATAATAAAAATAGTAGAAGAAGAAGATGCTGAAATCTAGATGAAAATTAAAATGAAGAAGAGGAAGAAAAAAAACATATTACTCATGGGGAGGTTATTTATTTACCCGATCTCATTAGCTTGAGTCACTTCAGTGAAGATGAGTAATAAAAAACAACATAATTTGAACAATTGTGAGAATATCCTCGCCATTTAGACTTCCCGTTTGACAAATCTTCTATCAATTTTGAGAAGAAGAAAAAAAATAACACAATTTCTTCAACTAACCACATTATTCTTCATATATGATATGATGCTCCTTTTTTATAAATGGGAAGTAGGAACATTAGAACCACTTCGCTTTTTTCGCTCTTGATTCTTCACTATCATGTACAACTACTACTTTTTCACTGGACGATCATGCTTCAATATTGTGCATGACCTTTTTTTTTTATTACTGTTGTGCACGATTCTACTTTTCACTGTGGCACGACCATTTTTTTTTACTGTTATGCACGACCCTTTCTTTTTCAATATTGTGCATGACTACTACTTCTTCACTGTCGCGCGTGACCATTTTTATGGTTCTACAATAAATATCAAACACTGTGGTAGGTTGTGTAAGAAAATCTTATAAACCCACCCTGCAAACAAATTATCTCTTCTCTATCCATCTAATCTAAAGTGCAGAAGTGCAAAAGAGAATGTGTTCATCAAATACATAGGGGTTGACAAAAAATACATATGAAATTGGAAAATTTAAAGCACTCCAAACATAGTAAGACCGCTTCTTAAAAACTCTTGGAAAATAACAGTTGTAATAAGAAGAATGGTTTCTTATTGATCCATTGGTACCACACAACATGCTCAGGATCAGGCTTCATATATATTTATCAACAGTGCCTTCAGTGGCCTCTTACATTATCGTTTCCATGTGGAGGTGGATTATCGGGTATAGGTTGTGGATCTCGTGTAGAAAATACACTTGCGTGAATCCCGTGAGGAATACCTTTAATAGGGTCTTGTAGATGCAACAACAACGACCTGCTACAAAGCAGAGAAATTAAGTTGAATACAAAAACAGGATATTGTAACTGGGTTCAACAAAACAAGTGAAATTGGTGAATTAATGGATGAGCAAACAAGATATCAACAATTTTTTAATTTCACATCCATCAATTTATTTTTATTTTTAAATTTTGAATTTCAAAATTTTTTGTGCATCGTTGCCCCCAAGAAAACCAAAAGAGGTAGCTCACTTGGATAAACTAAAAGGAATTGAGTTATTCTAGAGAGCTAGGCAGCCTGCACCAGGCTATGCCCAACACCATTCATCATCCTCGAGCATGGTGTTGGGCCTGGTCTGGCGCGGACCTGGTTTTTTTAGAAAAGTTGAACTTTTTTTTAAAAAAAAATTAGGTCATTGACTCTTTTTATTTATTTATTAATCCATGCCCGAAGGCTACATGACTGACCCTATATGGTTAACAAACCAGGCCCGAAGGCTACAATATTGTTGCCACTTAATATCCTCGTCGCCTCCATCTCGCATAGAGACTTGCTTTCGCTCCGGTCTAGTCCATCTAAGCAGCATTCAATACCTGAAAGCTTATCAATGGCGGAGCAAATGTGCTCCTAATAATCGGGCGAAAACTCACAAAATCCTAACTGGTGAGTCTCAAACCCGCGACCTCTCACAAGAAGAGTGGATGTCCGATCAACTGAGCTACAATTGGTGGATAGAAAAGTTGAACTAAAAGAGCTTATATTAGACATCAACAATTCTAGGCAGCTCGGAAACACAACCATTTTTTTGTTATGTTTGAGCTTTTTTAAACTTCTATCATTCTAAAAATGATGGTTGTGATTGTGTTTTAAAGAAAAATGGGTAAAAGTGTAAAAAAGTTCAAACATGATAATAAAAAAAATGACTGTGTTTCTTGGCTGCCTAGACTTGTTGATTAGACATGCATAGTGGTTTGTTGCTCTAATCCTTAGGAATCTTTAGTTTCGAAAGTTTATAGTTTATTCTAGAGTAAATGGATTGCCCCTGAAATTTTGAATATTGGTCGTAGAAAGTGAATATTTCTCTCGAAAACCCCAAGTACGTGATGAAGAAGAAGGAGAAGGAGACTGAAACCTAGATGGAGATTAAAGCACAGAAGAAAAAAAAGAAGGCATATTGTTATTCGGGAGGTTATTTATTTACCTGATCTCATTAGCTCGAGATACTTCATAGAATATGAGTAATAAAAAACAACATAATCTCACCAACTGTGAAAATATCCCCATCTTTGTTTTTGAGTGCTCAAGAAATCTAACCCACAGTGCAAAGTTGAAGATGCAATTAATACTTAATTTGACTAAATATATAGGGGAACGAAAGAGGGAGGCAACTCTCTTTTGAGCAATGTATATTTAGAATTAAGAATCATTTATGGAAAAATGCACAGCCACTCATTGCATAAGTTGAAATTAAACACATATATATGAGTCGAGAGTCCGAAGACATAAAACCTCCCAACCCACTCGCAAGGGTCAATGTTGAAAATCAATGTAATCGAAATGGTGATGTCCATGTGGATGATGAAAAAGAAGACAGTGGTACGATGAACCTCCCATGTGAAACTCGCACGCTTTTCATGCATATTCAAACCTGCCTAGTCCTCAATATTCTTCACAAATCTTTTTTTTTCTTCTGGCTGTTTCTTGGAAGTTGGAAGCCCATTCAATTTTTACTTCAACCAAGTGATATAGAAGTTTGACTAATTTGACTAAGTGGTTTTTGTTGTTCATATTCTTATCTAGTTAGAGGCATGGATTTCTTGAAAACGCGTGTTATTTTTCGTCCAACTCATATGTCCATTACTAGAACATTTGGGCTCTATTATGACGTTGAACAAAAACACCCTTATTTTCTTCTCTACATGTACGGATTGAAAAACTCAGACCTCTCTGTTGATTATAGGTTGTAACAACTACATATATTTTTGTTAGCTAATAGTGACAGTGAGAATTCGATCGAGTAGTAAGGTTAGCTAGAAGTTTCCTATAAATAATGAATCATCCAAGTCAATGGATCGAGATAGTCTGCTCCAGGGTGCGGAGTGCCTAACCGGCCCTGCTCCAAACTCAAGTTTGTGTATTATGGGCATTTCAATATCCCAACAATAATATTCTATTTTCACCTATGCAGAACAATTATGATTCGGACGTCCGTTAACACATACAAGTCTACCTATGTTACAAAATAGAAAAATGTTACAGCATAGGATATGTTAGAAAAGTCAGAATATAATAGAAGTCTTAGGTTTCCTATCTCCTCAAGATTAGGTTAGAGTTAGCTTTATAAACTTGTATTTAACAATGATATTACACAACAATATAATAATCAGTGTTCTAAAAAATGGCCTAGGGGCGCTAGGCGTTAGAGAAACGCCCAGATTAATTGTTGGGCGGTCTGGGCGATTTTTTTTTTTAATAAGGCTGATTGTGTTCTTATTTTATTTTTCTTTCCACTTTTTTGAAAATAAATAATTTAATTATTTTTTATTCAGTATATGTCTGAATGTAGCAAAGGATGATTACTTAATGGAATTCTCAAATGATCTGTTGGTACAAATTTTAGTAATGTAGATTTTATCAAACATGACTAAAAAAATTAAAAGACTAGGTTTGGAGATTTGTAGATAAATTCAACTTTGTATAAAGTACCCATCATGACCAACTTCAGTCATTTGAGTTTTAATAAATTTTGCTCATGATTGTTAATTTTTCATGTTTTTAAATTTTGCATATATATCTTAGCATTAAATTGAATGTAATTGATAAGGTATTATGCTTACCTTTTGTAAATTATTAAAGTTATAATACAAAACCTAAAACCGCCTAGGCACCTTGGAGCTAGGCACCTGCTCATCGCCCGCCCACCGCCTAGCGCTTTTTAGAACACTAATAATAATATTTAATTCAATTCTTTACATGGCATCAGAGCAAGGTTATTAGGTGACCTAAAACTCCGGGGAATCAAGCTCTTCCCCGTCTTCAACGACTACCTAGACGCAAGAGGCGGGGAAGGGAAGACGGTAGTAATAACCTACCTCAATCAATTCAACAACATCATAACAGACCACATTGCGAGCTACAACCTCATTCGCCACCGCTTCCGAAAACAAACTCATCATCACCAATCGTCATAGCTACCAGCAGTGGTGAGACTCTCTCGCAATCACACGCGACAACAGCAAAACAAATCCGCAAACAACAAAACAACAAATCATTAGTCAAAACAACTCAAGAAAAATTCTTCTTGTTTTTGTTCTTTTTCTGCTATTTTCAATGCCTTGTGTACAAGAACGGATGGAAAAGAACCCCCAGGATGCTGAGTTAGAACTAACAATCATCTCAGCAAAGGACTTGCGTATAGAGCACCGTTTGATAAAAAAGAACACTTTCACCTTAGTGACAGATGGTACGCACTCGACCTTCATGGGTTTACAAGCTTGAGCACTCAAGGTGGAAGCAATCCTTCTTAGAATGAGAAGTTCCAGTTGTCACTGCCCCATGGCATCAAGTTTGTAACCTTGGAGGTTGTACAACATAAAATTGGATCAATAATGCATACAATGGGAACAACATCAATCTCAGTACAATCAACATCATCGTTGATCATCATCAACATTGTCGATCAGAACATCATCACTAATCAATCATCATCAAATCCGTCACATCACAATTACCGATCAATATCGTTGCACTCACCGACCAACCCAGTCCATCACCATCAGAATCACTAATCAATCATCACCGATCAATTCATCAACAGAGATCTTCAGAGTCTCCTAACGGAGATGTCTTCATCTCGCTTGCTAGAAGCTATCACGCCCCGATTTTCGAGGAAAACGAAAAATCCCAAAAATTCATGTAGGATTATCCGTTTCCCCCAAAACTCGGGACGTGAGAATTCAATAATAACAGAAACAAATAGCAGCATGAACTAAACATCTGAAACAAATAAAAAATCTAACCCGGAGAAGACTGGCATGGCTAGCTCACTAGCGAAACTCCAGTAATGCAGCTCAAAATCTCTAAACCTGAAAGACTACTCGGCTACATTCCAAAAGGAATGTACCCAAGAAGCAAAAGCTCACTCGGGTCAGCAATAAAGCAGGTGTGAGAAATCTTCATCCCAAAAAAATCAATAAATACGCACATGATAACATTAAAATAAACCAAACAATAAATAACCACACCATCAGGTAGTTCCTCAATGAGGCAATGGTGTTATCATCCTAATAAATAAATATGCATTCTTCATTACTAATAAATATAATTTATGACTTATCAATCCTCATAAATGCAACAATACAATTCATAATCATATTAGACTATTATTGAAATATTAAACAAACACATTTTTCTACCTTTAGGAAGACATGTAGTTCTCATTCAATGGTTGAATGAGCATTTAGTTTCTTCCTTTAAGGTAATCATGCACATACACAAAAAGAAATCTCGCTACTTTTCCACAATCGCACTCTCCTCCTGTGCCGAACACACCTCACCCAAGTGTGCCTCCCTTGCCATCGAAGCCACTCGAAGCGTACATGACCCAAGTGGGGTGCCACCTCAAGTGTCATGTCATCTCACCCGAAGTTCGATCACTGACAAGCATTCTACACGTACAACCGAACTCACATGGAACGGTGCACTGATATGCAAGCAAGTTTGCATACTCATAATTCTATCACACGTATACAAGCAAGTATGTATACAAATAATTTCTTTTCTTTTCACATTTTTTTTTTTGGAGTTGTGGAAAAAAAACATTTACCAATTATTTTAATTGAGCCATTAGTGTATTAGTGCATGTAGATCACATGTCGTACTAGTGTCCGTAGTTAACGTTTAATAGTGCATAATGCTATGTGACACCAAGTAGCAGCATATAGCCATCGCATGTATATAGACTGTTTCCTTTCTTCTTTATTTCCTCCTTCAATTCTTCACCTTGAAAAGACGACTAAGAGAAAGAGGAAGGGCATCAACAAGGTTTTGTGATGGTTTTGATCGAAATCAAAGGATTTCGAAAAGGGGTTTCACGAGTTCTTCAAAGGTTTCTTCACAATGATACATTGTGGAGTTGTTCAGAGATGTCAGAAGGTGGAACTCTACTAATTCAACTGATCTGAGTTGATTTGAAGCTGAACTAAAGAGGGTTTTGTCTATTTTTACTAATTCTTGGCAAGGGATAACTTGGTTTGCCATGGGGTTGTGTTGTTTGTGGGTTTTTGTAGTGAAGTATGGAACTACGCCTTAAGCTTTGATGGTTTGATGTACATATCATAGGGGTTTTTGTTGGACTAGAATTTGTACTATAAATTTCAAAATCATTGTTGAAATGGGTTAGGACTAGGGGTGGGCATCCCATCCCGCGATCCCGTTCCCGTCCCGTCCCGATTTTTTCGGGTCTTAATGGGATTGAATAATTTCATCCCGATCCCGTCCTGTCCCGATCTAGAATGGGATGGGATGGGATGGAGATTTTCAATCCCGCCAATCCCGTCCCGTCCCGAACTAATTTATTAATATTAATTATTTATATTTTTATTTAATTTTTTATTTTAAAATTGTGAATGCCCTTACAAATATACTAATGTATATAACATATTTAATTTTTTAGCATCTCCATAAATATCATACACATCTCCATGAATATCGCGGTGGAGGATGAATGTTCAAGTTTAACAGATGTGGATGAATTTGTTTGTGAACTTGAAAATATCAGTGTGTTTCCCCACCGGGGTTTGTCAATACACGCTCTCGCGTCCATTTCAGACTTTGTAATGAGTGTGGGCTTGTCTAACTGTGATGAATCCAATTCTGTTTTTGTTTTTTGTTGACAAGGTGACTGTGATGGCTTCTCCAATGCAATAATGATGCTACTGTTTCTTTCAATAATAATCAGCGAACTCAGGTCTTACTTTTTTGAATCTGTTTATGGTTCATTTCAATATATTGTTTCAAATTACAGGTATATAACTATCCAAATTACAGGTAATGAGTGTGGGCTTTGTATCCAAATTACAGGTATATAACTATATATTGTTTCAAATTTTTTGGATGCCGCTGATCCCGTCCCGTCCCGATCCCGTATGAACGGGATGGGATAGGGATGGGTATATCTCGTCCCATCCCGTCCCATGCCCACCCCTAGTTAGGACGAGATCTATCAATCCATGTCACTTAATTTGATAAATTTCTGAGTTATGCAAACTTAATGTCACCACGTACATACCCATTTCACATGTTCAAATTCAACTCTACTTCATGTCAATATCAATTCAACTTGGTTTCGACAAACCCTTAACAAACAATTATAGTTCCCTCCTACAATTCATATTCAAAATGAATTTACTCAAAACCAATTAATACTACAAACATAATCATCTCGAACCATCAAACGTAACAAAAATTAGAACTTATCATGTTTATATCGATTCAATGTTGATTGAATAAGTGAAGAAAGTAAAAGGAGCAGATAATACTCACAAACCCATTATCACATTAAAAAAAAGCCAAGAATTAGAAATCAAAAACAAATAATTACATAAAACCATTTTATTGTGCATGTCATTAAATTGTGTAGAGATTATGTTAGCTCGTGCTAGGTTAGCCTTGAGGGAAGAAACTAACAGCTCATTCGAATCTTGAATGAGAACTACCTGTCTTCCTCAAGGTGAAATTTGCATTTTGTACTTTTATATTTAATTATTTGATTTGTAAGTTTGCTCACACCAGTATGATTATACTGACCCAGATTTTGTATTGTTTTACAAATTTGGGTACGTTCTTAATGAGCGTAGTTCCAGAGAACTATCAGGGTTAATTGGTGCGTAATGAAGAATAGTAGATGCGTGGCGATAGTTGAGGAGTCGACGCGTTTATTTTTTTTAGTTCTTTATTATTATTCCTAGGTAATCAGATGTAGGATTTGGAAATAAATGCTAAGTTTTGTCAGATACTTATTTGGGGAATTGATTATTGTAATTTTCATTTATTCTTTGTGGACCTCATCTTTAGAGGAAGAATATTGAGGAACCTTATTAGTTGTTTTTTTTCTTTTATGCCTTATGACTGTACCATTTTTATGTGTTCCTGTCATGCCTTGGTTTTTGGACAATCTATTTATTTATGTTGTTCGAAAATCGGGGCGTGACAAGCGCAGCCACAGAACACACCAATCTCCATCTCTTCTACAGGAATCAGATCATTGTCTCCATCACTGTGATCATCAGAAAAAGAAGAAAAATTTTCTTCAAGCTATTATAGAGCTCTAGGCTATTTGCACCCCGAGCTTTACTCAATACTGCATATATATATATATATATAATTTCTCAACTCAACAAAGGACAACAGCAACGCCTCTCTATGGTGTACACAACAGTAGCACCCAGACAAATATAGACCACACGATTTTTCACTCGTCCTATTTCTCTCTCTGTCACAAGTTTTGATCGCACAGCAGGGAAAAACGAAGAAAAAGAAAAAATGGAGGGAAAAGAAATTTAAATCTCTTTCACTTCGCTATTCACACTCACCATCTCTGTTCACTACCAAAATCAATGTTGACTCGAATTGAGCAATACCAAGACTCGAATTGAGTCACAATTTCTTCATACATGAATCATCCAAAATATGTGTTGACTCAAATTGAGCAATACCAAGATTCAAATTGAGTCATGATTTCTTCATACAGGAATCATCCAGAATCTGTGTTGACTCGAATTGAGTCATGATTTCTTCAAACAGAAATCATCCAGAATTTTCTAGAAATCGACAATCATGATGTCTCGAGTCGAACCATTAGCAGCTTCACTCGACAGTCATGATTTCTTTACCAAATTGGACTTCAAAGTTTTCTCCAAGCTGCACATTTCGTCTGCGTCTACATGTCCAGCTTGTGGGGGAGTGTTAAAGAATAGAAGTCTACCTATGTTACAAAATAAGAAAGTGTTACAGAATATTATATATTAGGAAAGTCAGAATAGAATAGAAGTCTTAGGTTTCCTATCTTCAAAAGGTTAGGTCAGAGTTAACTTTATAAGCTTGTATTCAACAATGATATTACACAATAATATAATAATATTTCAATACAATTCTTTATAAATGGGGCTAAAAGTTCAAGAATTTACTTACCACACCAAAAAACAAATTGAAATACTGTCCCTCAAATGTATACATCATCAAGTTCCAGAGGCGTTCTTTTCATTAAAGCCTCGAGTCAGGAATGTTCATGTGAAAATAAAATCTGATATTGCCTACATAAACCAATATTCTTACAGGTGGAGGTGGATTGCCCTGTGGAGGTGGTGATGTGAGACCGGATGTGATGGATTGCTAGGTGAAGGTAGACGCTCGATATAGGTATTGAGGGTTGTGGGTCTGGTAATGCATTTGCGCAAATCCTGTTGGGAAGACCTTTAATGGGGTCTTGTAGGAGCCCTTCTAGGGAGTGAGGGATGGGTGTACCCATCCTCCTCAAGATGAGCAACAATGCACATTTTGAAGGTGATGCGCTCATCTTGAGGAAAATGGGTGGTTACAACCACCCATCGCTCCCTAGAATTTCTGGGTCTTGTAGATGCAACAACAACCTGCTACAAATCAGAGAATGTTGTTATAAAATAGGTGTTGTAACTGGATTCAGCAAAACAAGTGAAATTGGTGAATGAATCCATGAGCAAACAAGATATCAACAATAATAACAGCAAGCAGTGCTTGGTTGACCGTAGATCGATCCACTGTAAATGCAAATGATTTAATTTGAAAAATTATGTGCATTTTATTTCTTGTTTAGTGCTGAATTACTATATGCGAAGTAGAAATTTAAAAAAATTATATATTTTCAATAAGATCATATGGCATAGGTAGCCACTTTTGGACCAAATTTTGATAACTAAAAATTAGAACTTTCTACTGTTGCGACCGGAGCAAACATTTGAATAGTTTACATTATATGCGTGAGCACAATCAACAAATCCCATGGTATCTGACAATATCTTTTTTTTTATAATATCCAGGAAAAAAATGTGATCAGTCAACTACGTTGATCTAACAATTCTATTAGAAAAATGGGGATTAGACCCAATTAAAATTTTAAATGAGGGTCAAGCTAAAAAAAACCTATAAAACTTGGAAAAAAATAAAAATGTAAATCACAAAGGGGAATATATGAGGTTCATCTCCCAATTCTAGGCAGTTAGGTTTTATAGCCACTTTTTGGCTAGGTTTTGGGCTTTTTACACTTATACTTCTTCTATAGATAATGTTTGTGGTTGTGTTTTAAAGAGAATGAGTAAAAGTGTAAAAAAAACTCAAACCTGACCAAAAAATGACTTTAAAGCCTGATTGCCTAGACAAACTCGAGGTTCATCAAATCAAAACAATACTCAGTTCAAAACAAGTGAGCTACAAAACAAATGAAGCACTCGACAGACTTTAGCGGTTGACCAACTCTCCCAAACACCAATGGACCCGTTGATTATAGAGATTCGAGTCCAATCCCTTTCGCTTACCTTATAGTTGATTTTAGATTCTTCTTGCAACTTGTGGAATTATTGAAAATTCTTCAATAAAGACAGAAAATCACCCTTTAACTAATTCTAAGTCATTTGGTCCAAAATTACGTATCCCTTATTAGTTTCCATTCCTTGCAACAAATTCTACTGGGTTCTTTTTTGTTGGAGATGCTGGTATCGTAGTAGCTCGTTGATCATCCTCAATGCAACAATTAGTATCTTCTTTAAAAATTCTCCCATTTTCACATAAATCATAAACTATCTAATTAGTGTTATGACCAAACAACATATAAATTGTTTAGGATTAGCTGCTATCCGATTGTTAATTGAAATATATTATTTGATTGATAATCTCTTACACGATCATCAATGCAAATATCTTACAGTCTTACGACACTCCAACCAATTGCCAACCATAATTTGGTTAAAGACTGACATGTAAAATACTTGATAGAACGTTAGCACTATATAGCATAAACTCAATAATATGAACAACAACCCAATTTTTGTTCAGAAACTCATTTTTTGTCTGAATTTGATGTTTTATGGGTTTTTTGGATTGGCTAAATTGGTGGTCTCGAGCTAATCCATTATGGCGTGTAGAGTGATCATGGCATAGGGTTCCTCGTGTGTTCATGTGAAGTGTTTGGAAAGAGAGAAATATGAGGGTTTTTTAAGGGCTTAACATATCAGAACAATCTTTTTTGTTGAGATTATGGAAATGTTGTGGATGATGGGTTCGGCTTGTAATCTCTTGAGAGACTAGTTTTTGACACCTTCATGGTGTCTTGGCTTTCCTTGATCTAGGCTTGGTTTCCCTTGTATCTTGTTTCCCCTCTTATTTTCAATAAAAATCTTTGTGTTTGGCAAAAAAAAAAAGGAGTTGCTACGAGTACCCGACTAATTTGCTCGGTTACACCAACTCTTTGTTACACCGGTAGTTTGGAATGTTTCGACTTTGGTGCACCGACTTAGTGTATGTAACATTGACTTATTATTTTTTTATAATAATAAAAGGGAGTTGCTATGTGTACCCGACCATTTGACTCAATTGCACCAACTTTAGTTTACATATTTAATTTATAAAAGTTACTTAGTGCACCCAATCACTATTTATTAACCCTAAAACAACAATACTTAATTACTAGGAGTAAGAGAAATGACTCCTAGCCTCATCCCCATCTTCTATGTTCATCAGCTTGTATTCTTTCTAGCAACCATACAATGTATTCACAACTCCAATTATTTAAAATAAAAAATGTCAATGAAAAAAAATGTGGTTCTAACTTCTAAGAATATTGCAATTGTTGTGAATAAAAACTTTCCAAATCTAGCACATATTCAGTGTACATCTATGAACCCAATTTCAAATGTAATTGATTTTTTTTTGCTCAAATAAATAAGGGCACCCAATAAAATTGTTTTCATAAAAAAGGTAAGTTGGTGTTACGCATTTTAAGTTGGTGCAACAAAGCGAAACATCTTAAAAAGCCGGTGTAACAAAAAATTGGTGCAATCGAGCCAAATAGCCGGGTACACGTAGCAAAATTTTGGTGCAAAATTTTCTCGCTTATGAGCGTTAATAGGCTATTGAATGAAAGAACAATTGTAACCATCATCTATAAATTCAGTCAAGCATTCGTTAAATATTATTGTGTACGCATTAAAAATAAAAATATATATATAAATCAACACATAAATTTCAAAATAGTTGCAACTATTACATAAAATTTCAAAAAAATGCATTCAAAAGCTTAAAAAAATTGACATCTAAAATTGCAACTATTTACAATATGAATCATTTGTACAAAGTCCTCAATCAACAATATGAGTAACGTATTTTGTATACATACAAAACTTGGTTGGATACACCAAACAATTTTTAATATTGCCTACATAAAGCAGATTAAATTATGAAAATGCTAGCAAGTTGATAACTGAAGCTTATAAATTTATTATACTCTTCCAGATTTAGAAAAGGTCTCAAAAGTAAAACTTAATATTGCTTACAAAATGACCACAACATGAGAAAAATTAAACACCAACTCGTGCGAAATATTCTCATTTCAATGTTTATATATGATGGGTGTGAGTGGATCTCCAAATTCCAAGATGCACCATAGGCTTTGCATGAGGAGATGGTGGCTTCTTAGGCGGACTATCCCGAAAATGCCTCGTCCATGATAATCTTCAATGCTGTTCTAAGGGAGATATTGTTAAAATATGTCACAAATTCTCAAGAAATTTATGGAAAATGACTTTTAAGGTCAACTTCTTCACAAAATAGACAATTTACATATCGTAGTTGATGTAATGGCTAATTTGTGCCTAATTTTATACTTTTATAATCAACCATGACTATTTTATTAATCCAGGTTAACTCATAAAGTTATAAGACATTTTTATTCTTCCTAAACAAATAGAAAACCCAATTTTATACTTTTATAACTAACAATGACTCTTTTATTAATAGTTCTATTTTTATTTTATTTTTTTACCCTTTACCCCTCCCACCCATGCCATTGGTAGGTATAGATATTAATGATTCTAATTATTAGCAACCAATTATAAATTTTTAAAAATTTTCATTGACTGACAAGTTAATCAAATTATTATGCTAAGGTTTGGTAAACTTTTCATAATGTAATTAATGATAATTAGAAGTTTGGTTTTAATTATTTAATAAAATTAATTTGGTTAACTTGTCATAAAATTGATTAGAAAATTTTACAGGTACTCGTGCATTACTTTTCTTAATGATGGTTAGAAATTTGGTTTTAATTATCATTGTTTCTTATTCCATAATGTAGTTAATAAAATAAAATTTTCCATTATCGAAATTTGATTTCCTATTCCTCAATGCATAGGTACCTGTAAAGTAATATATTTTATTTTCTGTCGCTATTTAGTCATAAGCTATCTACCACAGAGCATGATCAGAGCCTCAGAGGTAAAATGGAAACCAATATTGAATAAGATAATTTCATGTAAACAAAATAGTGATAAAGAATTGAAGCAAAAAAAATTGTTCTCCAAACTCAGATATACCTTCACAACTAGTCAAGTCGAACACATTCAGAGTGACAAAACATTAAAGAATAAAAAAAATGCTAATATGAAAATATTAATGTAGCCATTTGTACCTAACAAATGTTATAAAATAATTGCTCAAACTACAATTAAAGAACAAGATAACATAAAAAAAATAAAAATTAAGAAAAAAATTATGATTAATAGGCTAGCGGGAGGGGTTAAGGGTTAAAAAAATTTTAAATAACAAAAAAAATAAAATTAGAATCATTAATAAAAAGAGTCATTGTTGGTTACAAAAGTATAAAATTAGGTTTTTATTTGTTTAGAAAGGGTAAATATGTCATATAAATTAACCATTACATCAATTACGGTATCGAAATTTTCTATTTTGTGAAAAAGTATGTCTTAAAAGTCATTTTCCAAGAAATTTAAACTGTTTTTATTACAATTAGTGGCAAAAAATATAAAAAAAAAACTCTCTCTTAAACTAATGACTAACCTGCTGCTGCAAGAAACTTGAAAGAAGACGAGTAATAGAAGGAAACATAAACCCAACAATGGAGCAAATATTCCCAATTTTTTTTGTTTACATGCTCAGGATCAAAAAATCTGACCCACGATTGGAAGCCTCAAGGTTGAAGCTGGATGTAATCACTTGAAGTAAGCCCATTTTTGTGTGTATATTTATTCATTGCTGCCCATGGATGCCAATTTCACAATCTGTAAAAATAACACTACAAAAAAAAACATTAATAGCTACGGAAACTAGCGAGGTTTTTTTATACTGTTGCTAATTATAAGATTAGCGGTCGCTACTTTTTACAGATATTTTATTATTAGAGTTGGCAAAGAACCGGTTCTAATTGATTTTTTGGAAAAAGTAGCATTATTTTTATATTAGCGACAGCAACAAAACCGTCGCAAATTGATTTTTAAAAAAAATTAACATTATTTTTATATTAGAGACGGCACAAAACCGTAGCTAATTGATTTTTTGAAAAAAAAATTTACATTATTTTTATATTAGCGGCGGCACAAAACCGTCGCTAATTGATTATTTAAAAAAAAAATTAACATTGTTTTTATATTAGAGACGGCCAAAAATCGTCGCTAATTGATTTTTGAAAAAAACATTAACATTATTTTTATAATAGCGTCAGCTAAAAACCGCTCGCTGATTGATTTTTTTTTTAAATTTAACATTATTTTTATATTAGCGACGGCAAAAAACCGTCGCTAATTGGTTTTTTTTTTAATTTAACATTAATTTTATATCGCTAATTGGTTTTTTTTTAAATTATACATTAAAGAGTTTAGCTACCGTAAAAAACCGTGGCTAAGTTTTAGATTTTGTTTATTAGCGACGGCAATAAACCGTCGCTAATTGGTTTTTTGGAAAAAAAAAAGTATACACTAAAGAATTTAGTTACGGCAAACAACTGTAGCTAAGTTTTAAATTATTTTTTTTATTAGCGACAGCAAAAAACCGTCGCTAATTGGTTTTTAAAAAAAAATTACACTAAAGAATTTAGCTACGGCAATAAACACCCAAAAACTTAGTTTTAAAGAATTACACTAAAAAAAATGTCACCGATCCGCGTGAAATCTCATCTCAACCGTCAATAACACCCAAAAACTTCAGCTCAATCCAACGCACTAAACCAAACCACGTCACCGATCCGCGTAAAACTAACACAACCAATCCCTTTCAATTACCTCTCTCTATATAAATTTAAATTTTCTCTACAAACCAACTTATACAAAAAATTTCTTTCAACCTACAGAGAAGAAACCCACAGAGGAGAAGTCCGTCGTCTCCCTCGACACCGATCCCGACCGCCTCTCTCTCTACTCGCTTCCTCCGCCGCCTCCCTAGCTAAAAGAGATCTCAGATCTTGAAGATCAGATCCAGATATTCTATAGATCGAGATCTCGGAAATCAGATCCATATATTCTATAGATCGAAATTTTTTTGTTTTTATGGTTTTTTGTCATTTTTGTATGGATTCTTTGTAAATTTTTTTGTAATTTTTGTATGATATTCTAGAGATTTTGTGTAATTTTTGTTATAATTTTGATCAATTAAGTTTAGTTCTGGTAGTTGATATTAATTTTCAGAATGGACAATCATTAATAGCTAATTTCATTATAAAAAATGAATTATCATTTGTAATTTGTAAATTTCATTTGTCAATATGATTTGCAAAAAAGTTGTCTCTAAATAGCCACGGCAAATACCGTGGCTGTTTTGTCAATTAGATTTTCAATTTAGCAACAACAAAAAACCGTCGCTAATTGATTTTTTTTAAATTCAACATTATTTTTATATTTACCATCGCTAATTGATTTTATTTAAAAAAAATTAACATTGGCGACGATTTTTGGCCGTTGCGAATTAGCGACGGAATAGTTTACCATTGCTGATTCAAATAGCGACGATTAAAATAGCCACGGTATTGCGACGGTTGTTGTGCCGTTGCTAATTCATTTCAACAACGGTTTTTTGACAATTAGCAACGGTTTTTAGTCGTTACTAAATCGTCTTTTTTTGTAGTGTGAATTTGTATTTGGAGAAATGATATTCAAATGGGTTGAAACTATGACATATTATTTTTAATGTTAATACGTAACTTTCTTCAAATTTTCAGCTCGAACAAAGCTTTTAAGAAATTTTTTGCTTAGTGGCCTAGTGGTGTCCTTAACATATGGCAGACACAAAATATATAGTTAATCTTTCAGAATTAAAAACCATTTTTGGGAGAGGGGCGAACCCATTTACTTTCAAAATATTGAAACCTATCATGATTTCCTATCAAACATTTATATATTTAGGAGAGGGGCGAACATTTTTACAAGAGGACTGGAGCACAAATTCATTTTTGTTTCAATTATTGATAAAATTTGTAGACCAAGAGATAGGGTTAATTTTGTTAACAACAACTAAATGATTCACTATTCATAGACTACACGAAGAAATCATGGAGCTACAGTCCAAACTATTGTAACCTATAAATCCTGAACACATGAATGTGATGTTGAAAATACCATGGCAAGATTCTTTATCAAACTTATTTCTTTATAAAAAAATAGATAAAATCGATTTCTTCTTATCAAATTAATGAATATTCATTGGCTTATATCTTTTTATTAAGTTCAAGATAAAGCTGAATACATGAAATTGGAAAATTTACAGCAATCCAAACATAGTATGTAAGACCACTAGTGAAAAACTCTAGGAAAATAACAGAAGTAAAACAACATTGGTTTCTTATTGATCCATTGGTACCAACCACACTTAACATGCTCAGGGTCATATCAGCACTATGTGGCTTCAGTGGCCTCGTGATGGATTGCCCACTGGATCTGGATCGCGTATAGGAGGTACGGGCACTTGAGACATTAGGTGTCGTCCATTTACGTGAACCCCATCAGGAAGACGCAACAACAACCTGCCAGAAAGTTGTAATAAAAACAGGTGTTGTTAACTGGGTTCAGCAAAACATATGAAATTGGTGAATTAATGGATGAGCACTTAGCTTACCATGGAACACTTTCAACAGTGATATTAATTTGAACTAATGATGGTATGCTTGACTCAGACTTAATTTGTTTTGGTTTGTTGCAATTTATTGATGAGAAATTAATGGCTTGAATTTACTGAACAAAATGCATGCAATATAAAAAAATTAGGCCATGCTTGGTTCACCATAGATCGATCCACCGTAAATGCAAATGATTTAATTTGTGAATGTTTTTTCAAAACAAATACATTTTCATATTCATTTTCAATATGAATGGTGATGAATGAAAAGCGCATGATAACCGACGGCCAGCTTTACTTTTTGAAATTTCCCATTTGCTATAAATAAATAAATAAAAAATCACTCACCTGCAAGAAACTTGAGATACAAGGAGAAACGTGAAAAACAAACTCAATGATTGGGTAATTAATATCCCATTTTCTCTTGTTCTACTGTTCAATGGACACATGTAGCTCTTCCGTTTGGACACACAGCTTTCCTGGTCTTTGGTAACTCTCCACACGTGACCTCATGTGAGAAACACGAGTCGTCTCCTAGGTTTCCGACACTGAGTGAAAGTTTCCCCAGCAATACGCAGTTCTTCCACATTCCCCTGCTTCTCTTGCCGGTTCAGTGGATAAAGTAGGTAACCCGATGTCCGAGTCAGCTCGTCCATCTCGGCAGGATAAAGGCAAATGTATTGTTGGGCTTTCACCTCGCCAGGGGCCCAAGTCCTATTTGGAACATAATTTGGCCAAGTTTAATGATCAACAGACTTTTGGCAATTATTGGAAGGTCTTAGAAGCTGTGGAAGAAGATGTCTTCAACTTGGACCCCTTATTGACCAAGATGTCTATTTAGGCCAGCAGGGATCGCAAGCTGACTCGAAAAGCCTAGCGTGACAGAGTCGCTGAATAAGCTAATTTTTATGTTTTTTCAACCAGATCCAGGTTCATGCTCAAACAGAGACCCACCAATCTGGCTCAACCAACAAAGCAAGGCGGGTAGAACTGAAGGGCTGTAGAACCCCTGTTGGGCTAACAAGGGGAGAGTCTTCCAACCAAACACGGGAGTGTTCGGTGTCTCTCAATTACCCGCCAGTTTTGAGCCACCAGCAGAACAATGTGTTGGAGTCCATGGTTTGTCCACAAAATTATGTGTCTCTCATTTGGAGAGTTGTTCGTCTACACCAGACCACGTAGGTGCTACCCCAGGCTTCGAGGTCCCATGGACCAAAAATATTGGGGAGCTCTCTGGCGAACAGGTTTTTGGGCAGTCTTCAGGGTTTGTTTCTAGAATCAATGACAGTGTGGAACGGCATCAGAGGCATAAGAGCGTTTGACTTTCAAAGAAATTGGCTTGGCAGTGAGAGTGGACCTCAGTCAGGATGAAAAATGAGCTTTAGGTATGGTTCAAGCTGCGGCACAGGGTTCAGAATCTGACAAAACAAAGGACAAGTGCAGCGACCACGGGGTCGAAGGTCCTTCATGAACCTCAAAATTCTTTCGTGGAACTGTAGGGGGCTTAGGAATACTGAGAGGCAAAGGGGCTGCCATAGATTAATTTCAGAGAATCGTCCAGTTCTTGTTTTCATTCAGGAATCAAAATTGGAAAAATGCTCTAGAGAATTTATCATAAAATTGTGGGGTGATAACTCCTTTAATTGGACAATGGTGGAATCCATTGGCAGTTCGGGAGGCCTTTTAGCTATCTGGGATGCTGATCTTTTGCATATGAAGGAAGTGTTGAAAGGGGCTTTTTCTCTTTCTATTCAATTTCAAATGATCTTGGACAACTCTTTTTGGTCTTGGACTAACATTTATGGTCCATGTGATCCTTCGCTAAGAGAACACTTCTGGGAAGAACTATATGACATTGCTGGTTGGGTGCAATCGCCTTGGGTGTTAGTAGGAGACTTCTATGTTGTCTGTCATATGAATGAAAAAAGGGATGCAGAAGGAGGTTCATGAGCATGCAGAAATTCAATCAGTTCATTAATGAGGTGGAACTCGCTGATTTCAGTCTAAAAGGGGGAAAGTTCACATGGTCAAATCGAAGAGATCGACCTATTCTTTGTCGGCTTGATCAATTTCTGGCTTCGGTGGATTGGATTGACAAATTTGGTGATAAAGTCAAATGGCTCAAGGGGGCAGTAGGTTCTGACCATCACGTGATTTTGCTTGCGAAATCGTCTATTTGTGGTTGTACTCACCTTTTTTCCTTCGATAATGGTTGATCTGATCACCCAACCCTGGCAGAAGACATGAAATCTTGGTGGAACAACTCAGCAGTCTCTGGCCACCCTGGCTATTATTTATGGTGGAAGCTTAAGGCACTCAGATGCAACCTTAAAAGCTGGAGGACTAAAGTTTGGGGTAAGACAAATTTATGTATTCATAATATTTCTGCATTAATTGCTAACATTGATGCTGAGGAATAGAATCGAGACCTGATTGTCGAGAAGAGGTCTTGTAGAGTGCTGCTGTATCAGGAGTGGGCAACATTAACCAAAAGAGATGAGGAGTTTTGGAGGATCAGATCGGGTGTAAAATGGTTTGTCATATGGATCAGGGGGTCCAAATTCTTTAATAACTTGGCTAACAGACGCAGATTTTTTAACTTTATTGAAACTCTTAGCATTGGTCAAGAGTTCGTAGTGGATGAAGTCAGCGTCAGAGAACTCTTGATCTCTTATTTCAAGGAGTTGTTCTATGAAAAAAAGGAGTAGTGACCTTTCTTCTCGGGGATTACCTTTAAGTCTATCTCTCAACCTATGGCTACCTCTTTGGTGGATAATTTTTCAGAGATGGAAATTAAAGCTACAGTGGAAGAACTGAAATGTGAAGTTTCTCCATGTCTTGACGGTTTCTCAATGGTGTTCTATTGAAAATGTGGGAGGTAATCAAAATTGATTTTCTGAAAGTTATTGAATATTTCAACTCTAGGAATTTCTGGATTGGCGATTAAACATCATTATCATCTCACTTATTCCTAAATGTGCATGAATGCGGACAGTCAAAGATTTCAGACCTATCATTATCTTGAATGGGGCCTATAAGATCATTGCCAAGGTGTTGGCTAACAGATTGAAAAAAGTTCTTCATTCAATCATTTCTCCAATTCAAAGTGCAGCAGTCAGTGGAAGACAGGTGGTTGATAGCCCTTTGATTGCCAATGAAATTATTAATTCCAGAAAAAAAAAAAAACAGGGTGCCCAGGGCTTGTTATCAAATTAGATTTTCAAAAGCCTTTGACAATGTCTCTTGGAGATACTTGGATTTGGTAATGACTTGCATGGGGTTTAACTCCAAATGGATTTATTGGCTTCACACTTGCAGATCTACAACTAATTTCTCTCTGAAGATTAATGGTCAGCTACACGGGTTTTTCAATAGCTCGAAAGGCTTGCGTCAAGGATATCCTTTATCTCCTCTTCTCTTTACTTTAGCAGTAGAAGGTCTAACCCAGATGATTCTTAAAGCGGTTGCAGCTGGCCTAGTGAGAGATTTTTCTATCGCAGAGGGTAGTCCTCCTGTTTCTATCCTTCAGTATGCGGATGATACTACCCTATTTTTTGATGCCTCTGTTTCTCAGGTTCTTTCTCTTAAAATAATTATGCTTTGGTTCGAAATTATTTCAGGTCTGAAAATCAACTTCCAAAAATCAGTGGTGTTGCCTATTAGAGATGTCCCTCATCTGCAGCAGTTGGCAGTTTATTTGGTTGTTCAGCGGGTCAGCTTCCAGTTAAGTATTTGGGCATGCCTTTGGGTGCTAGTTTTAAAAGTAAAACTGTGTGGGATGAGACAATCGAAAGGAATGAATCAAAACTAGCGTCTTGAAAATAAAAATTTCTCTCTAAAGTAGGCATATTAGCTCTTGTCCAATCCACATTAGCTTCTATCCCGGTGTTCATTATGTCTCTTGTCAAGGTTCCCTCTTCAATAGCAGCCAAGATGGAACAGATCATGCGCGACTTCCTTTGGGGTTCCACTCAAAACTCTAGAAATATACATTTAGTGGGCTGGGAGAAAATTTGTTGCCCTAAATCCCGAGGTGGTTTAGGCATTCGTCAAGTGCTCACATTTAATTTTACATTACTTTCCAAGTGGCTTTGGCGATTTGCAGAAGAAAATGACAATTTATGGAGATATCTCATTATTGATAAATATGGGCGCAATAGATGAGATTGGGAAAAGATAACTAAGTACACTCCATATGGATGCTCTTTGTGGAAGTCCATTTCTCGGTGCGCTAGTGTTTTCTACCCTCACACCTCTATTCGATGTTGCAATGGTGATCTCATCTCTTTCTGGCATGATTTCTGGTATAGTAACCAATCTCTGAAGGATCTGTTCCAATGTTGTTTATCATTAACAACAAACAATATGGGAGTGTGAGCAATTTTGTGTTTAATGGCAATTCTTGGGATCTTTCCTTTTGAAGACCCCTAAATACTGGGGAGCTAGAGAAGGTCGCCAATTTAATGCATCTGTTGGATAGACGGATGCTCTCAGAGGGATCTAATAGTCTGGTGTGGAAGGGTAAAGATGTGGGTTTCTCGGTGGAAAAATTTTATGATATGTTGCCTGCTTCTCATTATGAGACTCACTCCAAACCCTTCATTTTTTCTCACAAGAATCTGATATGGGTGAAAAATCTTTAATTGGACAGTGTTGCATGAATAATCTGATATGGGTTACGCCATAACCCCTTCATTTTCTCTCACTAAATTTCTTTAGTTGGACAGTGTTGCATGAAAGAAGCTTAACTAAAGATAGGTTAAGAAATAGAGGAATCCACACAAAGAGTCTTTGTGTGCTTTGTAATGAGAATGACGAGTCGCTGGATCATTTGATGCTTCACTGCAGATTCTCCAAATCCATTTGGAGCAGTTTCTTGTCAGAATTTGGTTTGAGTTTGATATTCCAAGGCTCCATTTTAGATTGGTTAAGTTGGTGGTCCAAAGCTAATCCTTTCCGGCGGGTGGAGTGGTTATGGCGTAGGGTTCCTCATGTACTCATGTGGTGTGTGTGGAAAGAGAGAAATAGGAGGGTATTTGAGGGGCTCAAAAGATCAAAGTACTCTATCTTTATCGAGATTAGGGAATTGTTGTGGAGGATGAGTTCGGCTTGTAATTTGTTTAGGGATTTGGCTTTTGACACCTTCATGGTGTCTTGGCATTCCTTGATATAGGAACGTTTCCCTTTGTAACTTGTTTCCTTTACTTCCTTTAATAAACATCTTCGTATTTGGACAAAAAAAAAAAAAAAAAAAAGACACTAATGAGAATTGAGCAAATATTTTTGCTGAATTTATAGAGGAAAGTAGTCAAAGTTCTACAAAGCATGTGGGCCGGTTTTGCCCCTAAATTCTTCTCAACCATAATGGAACTTCAATGGTGGGGTGCAAACTCTCAAGCTCCACAAGTATATCACAAGGCCATGGTGGGGTGGAAATTCTCAACCTCCACAAGTGTATCTTGTTCAATTGAAAAGGAATATCTTGAATTGTTCTTGAGTGTAACCCTTCTTTTTGAATTCACAACTTCCCGCATTGACATGGCAAGTACATATAATTTCGTAAAGCCAAAGGATTCATTGTGGAAGCACTGAACCATGTCTCATTGTGAACCACTTCACAGCGTGAAAACGAGACTGTCGAGCTTTGTTGTTTCTAAAAGGTATCGTTCCTAGAGACATGTATGATCCTTAGTAATCATACACGATATTACTCCTTAACCCTTGTGAGACTTATTCACACGCTTAAATATCGAGCCACGTCTCCAATAGTAACAAGTATGCGTTTGAATTCTAAATATGTCTCGGGATTTCCAAGGATTGCTTCGTAAAAGGCAAATCTGGAGAAAAAAAATTTGAGACTCTAATGAAATTATCCTAATTTTAACAAGGCTTATCCCCATTTGCTATTGAATTTTAGCATATTAATTAGGAAAGTAAAATGTAAACTCAGACCATTTTAATGAAACTCCTTAATTGCCAAGTAATTTTTTTGGATTTAAGCCAAAAAGAAAAAAGCTCTTAGGACGCGGGGTCTTATTTGGTGGGGGATATGTTCACTACATCCCCGTTGTCACTTGCCAAGATAACTCATAAACTGCTTAGTTGTAGAAAGTGATATATTTCTCTCGGAACCCTAAGTGATGTAACTTTCTACTTTTAAATATTTATATCATGGTGTGAATTGTTTTTGCATAAACTCTTCCATGGAAAAGACAATGACGAAACTAAACTAAAAAACCATCAAAAGTAATTTCTAGGAAGCAAGCATGCAAGATGTAATGAGTTTAATTCTGCATCGAATGGGTAATAAGTTAATAATCCTTGGGTTATTTGAACTTTGTGGACCTCCATCCAATAGGATAGTAATTTATATTGGAAACCTAGCTGTAACAAGCGGTATCATTACAAACTCAAGCGATGCTCAATAATAATAATAGAAGAAGAAGATGAGTAGAAGACAATAGAAACTCAACATCCCTATTATTTTCTTGTTTAGATGCTCAGGAAATCTGACCCACAATTAAAAGACTGAACGTTGAAGATGTAAAGCACCAATAAATAATGGTATTTTGGCTGAATTTATGGGGGAAAAAAGGGTGTCAGCTATGTTTCAAGAAATAACTCTCAAGTTAATTTGTTTGGTTTTAAGAAAAAAAAATTTATATGAAAAAACTTCAAAAAAAAATAGAAATTAGGTTGAGTGAAAAAAAAAGTTCTCCACACCTTTGAGGTTGATGATGATAATATATTTGTTCTAATTTTTTTTTTTACTTTTTCATAATTTTGTAAAAAAAAACCAAGAAAATAGACACCATCACAAAATTCAGATTCATCGTTATCTCTTTCCATTTCTTCCGTTGCATCAAAATAGAACTAATTATTGTTTAGCTCCAAAACATAAAAATAGGTATACACAAAAGGTTACCGCTCACACTAAAAAGTACACGCTAAACTATGATAAGCCTTCACTTTTTGAAATTTCCCATTTGCTAATAAATAAATAAGTAAAGGAAAAATAGCTAACCTGCAAGAAACTTGAGAGACAAGGAGTAACATGAAAAATAAACTCAACAATCGCGTGAATAGCCCCATTTTCTGGTTTCGGTGCTTGAAAACAAACAGCTAGACAATGTGATGAAAACTGAACAAATATTGTTTTCTGAATTTATAGAGGAAAGTAGTCAAAATTCTACAAAGTATGTGGTTTTTGCCCCTAAATTCTTCTCAACAATAAAGGGACTTCAATGGGTTGTTCTTCAAGACCCAAGTAAATGCATCCACCAAATGGATTTATGCATCAAATGTTGGCTTTTTGGCCAAATATGCATGGGCGGGCCTATTAAGGGGGGGGGGGGGGGGGCAGCCCTCAACTTTTAAAATATTTTTAGTATATATATTTTAGTCATAAAAAATTGATTATATAATGTAGAATACAATATGTTAATTGTTTATGAAAATATTCAAACATGTTTTTGTTGTTGCAGTGGTTGGAGGTTTATCACTTTTTGTAAAAGACTTGAGTTCAATACTCTTCGAGTGCATTTTTATTTTATTTTTAATGCAATCTTATTAGTAATTGCAAACATTAAAAAATGTTTAGTTTAATAAAAATTTATTAACATTAAATAAATTAATTTTTTTTCACAAGTGATATTAGACCCCTAACAAAAAATATAGAATTCAATAAAAATATATACCATTAGCCAACTCGTATAAAATTTGAGCCTCATATAAACTATTTTTTCTTTGAAATTGTATTATGATCATATTAGATTCGCAAATTTCAAAATTTTTTTAGCTTCACCTAGAACTTATCCTAATTATTTTGTGATTCTCAATTTTAGACAACCAGGCTTTATAGCCACTTTTTGGTCAGATTTTAAGTTTTTTACATTTCTATCCATTCTATAGATAATGTTTGTGGTTGTATTTTAAAGAAAATGGGTAAAGGTGTAAAAATGCTCTAGCCTGGCCAAAAAATGGCTTTAAAGTCTGACTGCTTAGACAAACTCTTTTGTGATATTAATTATATATTCTAGTTATTATGCTTGTTTTCTCTTTGTTAAGGTTATCAATAGTGATCCTATTTTGGCTTAAAATGGACTACACTTGGATTCAATTTGATATATGCATTGTATTTTTAATAGTTGAATTTTTTTTATTAGTTACTAGCTTCGGTAAAAAAAAAAATTGGCTTTACCATTGATAACTACTATTATCAACTAATAAGTATTTTCGCTTTCGCCCCCCCCCCCCCCCCCCCAACTAAAATCCTGAGTCCGCCCCTGCAAATATGTAAGGGGAAATGGAGGGATGCAACTTTCAGTTTGTCAAATTCTATCTAAACTATTGGCTCTAATACCACTTGTTCTGGGTCTACTATATATAGTAACGATATTGTCGTCAACTTAAAACACCACTAGAATTGTGCCCTGAGTATAGAATTTTATTCAAAAGGCATTGTTATTAAGGAGTGGACCACTCTTTATATTTTCTCATGACAATTCCACTTTAATAGATGTGAGACTATTCAAGCCAACACCAATAACCAATACTGTCAACCTAGACAATTTTAGCACTCCTTTTGTTAATTTGTAATAGAAATTCTAAAGAAGAATAGTCTCCACCTAACACCAGTCCTCTCAATTCATGGGACCATTAAATTGAGAAAATTTTAGTGCAACTAAATCAGTGTTTTGCTTCGCAGATATCCAAATTTCTTCAAAAACATGTTATACTTTTTTAAGATTAAGAGCTTGAAAAAACGAAATATCTAGAGAGTCAGGCCCGCGTCAGGCCAGCCCAATACCATCCATCATTCTAGAGATGCTGAAAATGGCCCAATCTCTAGGATGATGGATGGTATTGGGCGGGCCTGGCTCTCTAGAAAAATTGTTGAAAAAATAGAAGAGATTAGATTGAATGAAAAAAAAAAACAAAAAAACAAAAAAGTCCATTCTTTGAGTGAAGTAGTCCAAAGTCCACAAGTCCATGCTTGTATTACACCCCAAATCCTTGTCAACCTAGACAATTTTAGCATTCCTTTCATCCATTTGTACTAGAAATTTCAAAGAAGAATTTTCTCCACCTAACACCACTTCTCTCAATTCACAGGACCTTTGTGATTGAGAAAAGTTTAGCACAACTCAATTAGTGTTTTTCTTCGCAGATGTCCAAATTCTTCAAAAACATGTTATACTTTTCAAGATTAAGAGCTCGAGCTAGAATATTAAGGCAAAACCAAACCCCACGCACCATCTTGAATTTAAGTCCTATTTCCATACTGTCGCTAGTTGTAGTTTTTTTTTTTTTTTTTGGCCATACAATAAATTTTTATTGAAGAGAGGAAGAGATGAGTGAGACACTCAATACAACAGAAACAAATATATCACTCGTATAACAAAGACTGCCAAGACACCATGAAAGTGTCAAAAAATAACTCCCTAAATTGATTACAAGCTAAACCCATTCTCCAGAACAAGTTAACTCCCTAATATCCATCGTAATCGAGCGCTTCAATCTATTAAGCCCTTCAAATCACATTTCTCTCATTCCACATAAGCAAGTGAAGGACCCTTACCCAAAGTCAATCACACACCGCGATAGTCATCTAAAAAAATTGATCTAAAATTGTGGGTTACAAGAGCATTTCTAATAGAGAGCTCAAATTATCAAGAAAAAAAATGATTTAAGGTTGAGGATGGGTGTAATCCAAGGGCCATTAACATGTCAATACTTTGACTAAGTAGTGTTTGTTTATCATATCCTTATCTAGATAGTGTTGGAGTTTGTATAGCAAATAACAAATAGCACCACATCTATTGTGTGAACTCATCATAATGTGTTTATATGTGTTGATTTTCAACACTTATTAATTAATGAAGAAGCATTAATAAAAACAATATTATATATATATATATATAAATCAAAAGATAGGGCCTCCTATTGATTACAAGCCTTTTTTGCACTTCAAGTCTTTGTTTTGATTTGAGAACAGATGTGTCTGATCAACACACTCTTTCTAATTCAACAGATATAAACTATTTTTGCTCTTATATATACAAGATAAAAACATGTTTCTTAATTAGAATTTTTTCAAAGTTGTTTTATTCATTTATCACTTCTGAGAGAGATCACATTCGATAAATTCGATAGAACCAACACTCTTATGCTAGAGTGTTGGTATTATTAGATAGTTGAATCATGTTAGTCAGACGCCTAAAGAACTACAACATTGAGTAAGGCGAATTATGTCTATATGACATAGTATCTTCGCTAGCCTCTATATACAAATCAAGACGTATCAACTCCACCAATTCAAGATAGTGATTTCGCAAGCCTCTATCTGCAATACAAGTTAGTAGATTTATTTTATTTTATTTCGTTGTAATCAATTTATAATACAAATAGTATTTGTACTGTTACAAATAGCATTGATTGTTCTCCAATAGTAAGTGGCATGGATTTCTTGAAAACGCGTGTTATTTTTCGTCCAACTTATATTGCCCTTACTAGATCATTTAGGCTCTATTAAGATACTGAACACAAACACTCTTATTTTCTTCGCTACCATACGGATTGAAAAGCTCCGACCTCTATGGCCTAGTGAGAGGGTTTTCAGTCGCAGATGGTAGTTCTTCTATTTTCATTTTTCGGTATGTTGATGATATTATCTTCTTCTGTGATGCCTCTGATACTAAGGTTTTTGCTCTTAAAAGAATTATACTTTGGTTCAAAGTTATTTCAGGTCTGAAAGTCAACTTCCAAACATCTGTGGTGTTGCCCATTGGAGACGTCCCCCATTTGCAGCAGTTGGCAAGTATATTTGATTTGTGCAGCAAGTCAGCTTCCAGTTAAGTACTTGGGCATGCCTTTGGATGCTAGATTTAAAATTAAAATTGTGTGGGATGAGACGATCGAAAGCATGAAATCGAGACTTGCATCTTGGAAACACAAATTCCTCACTAAAGCAGGTAGGCTAGCACTTGTCCAGTCCACTTTAGCTTTATCCCTGTGTTTCTTCTGTCTCTTATCAATGTACTCTCTTCAATAGCAGCCAAGATGGAACAGATTATGCGCGATGTTCCACTCAAAACTCTAGAAAAATGCATCTAGTGGGTTGGAATAAACATTTTCGTCCCACAACTCGAGGTGGTTTAGGCATTCACCAAGTGAGCACTTTCAACTTAACATTACTTTCTAAGTGGCTTTGGCGATTTGCAGAAGAAGATGACAATTTATAGAGATTGCTCATCATTGATAAATATGGGCGAAATAGATGAGATTGGGATAGCAAAATCAAGTACACTCCCTATGGTTGCTCTTTGTGAAAGTTCATCTCTCAGTGCGCAAGTGTTTTCTACCCTTACACCTCGCTTAGATGTGGCAATGACGATCTCATCTCTTTCTGCCATGATTCTTGGTGTCACAACCATCCTTTGAAGAATTTTTTTCCAATGTTGTTTCTCATTAACAACCACAAAATGGGAGAATTAGCAATTTTTTGGTCTAATGGAGGTTCTTGGGATCTTTCCTTTCAAAGACCCTTAAATGATGGAGAGCTGGAGAATGTCGCCAATTTAATGCACTTGTTGGATAGTGAAATGCTCTCGGAAGGAACTGATAGTTTGGTGTGGAAAGGTAAAGGCGTGGGTTTCTCAGTGAAAGAATTTTCTGATTTGTTGGTTGCCTCTCATTATGAGACTCACTCCAACCCCTTCATTTCCTCTCACAACAATTTGGTTTGGGTGAAAATTTTTCTTCCTCAGATTAATTTCTTAAGTTGGTCAGTATTGTATGAGAGGATCTTGACTAAAGATAGGTTAAGGAAAAAAGACATCCACACATGAAGTCTTTGTGTGTTTTGTAATGAGATTGGTGAGACTCTACCACTTGTTGTTTCACTGCAGATTCTCCAAATCTATTTGAGGCAGTTTCTTGTCAGAATTTGGTCTGAGTTTGATGTTTCAAGATTCCCTTTTGGATTGGCTAAGTTGGTAGTCCCAAGCTAATCACTCCCGGCACGTGGAGTGGTTGTGGCGTAGGGTTCCTCATGTACGTGCTCATTTGTTAAGGGCTCAACACATCGGAGCAATCTATCTTTATCGAAATTAGGGAATTGTTGTAGAATATGGGTTCAACTTGTAATCTTTTTAGAGACTTGTTTTTGACATCTTCATGGTGTCTTGGCATTCCTTGCTATAGAAATGATTTCCTTTGTATTTTGTTTCATTTTTTTATCTTAAATAAAAATCTTCGTGTTTGGCCAAAAAAAAAAAAAAACAATTACACATTTTTGTTAGCTAAGAGCATCAATGAGAATTTGTTCCGAGTAGTGAGGTTACCTATGTTAACACTATAAGTTATGGGCATCTGAATATTTAGCTTTAGCACTACAAGTTAACATTATTAACTATATGATGATTCTTTAAACTTATAAATGATCATTATACAAGCTCGTCATCATCTAGAGATGAATTTAAGATGCCTCATTACATGAAGGGGAAAATTTCCACAGTAAATCAAACCTAATATTGGATCCATCGTCTTGGAAGCTCGTGGGTAATCCTTGAAGCAGCCTAACGGATCTTCTTCAAAGACACTCCTGTTTTTATATGAATCATAAATTTATCTATAATAACTTTTATAAGAAAATGAATAAATTGTTTTGGATCAGTAGCAATCCGGTTCTTATGATACTATTGGATCGATCATCTCTTGCAAGATCAATACGAAAAAGGCTAATTGTTTGTAATATGTGGTTAAAGCTCTGTTCTAAAAATAGGCTTAAGCGGTGTCTAGGCGCTAATCGGCTGGGAAACGCCTAGACGGGGTGGATGGCCTGGGAGGTTTTTTAAATATTTTTTTTTATTTCCAGTTTAAAAAAAAAAACTTTGGATTCTATTTTTATGTTACTTATTAATTTATAAATTTTCATGTATATACATTTTGCATATTTATTTTGACATTGAATTTGAAATAATTTATATGTTATTATGTTTAACTTTTATAAATTATTATAATTAAATAAAATGTTTAAGCTCTGACTAGGCAGAGAGGCATTACTCTTCTGCTCGTCGCCCGCCTATAACCATGTTTAGAACCTTGAGTTAAAAGACAGATCTGTAAAGACTTGAGAAACAACATAAGCTCAATAATTTGATAAGCAACCCCATTTTTGCTTCAAGGTGCCCTATTAAATCTTTCTGAGTGTTGAAGATCTAATACACCTAACATTTCGATTTGGCTGAATTTATACAAACAACACTCCATAAACTATTTTCATTTTATTTTTGTAGAATTAACTAAGTCAATAATTAATTTCATCCAATAAGAAGCAATCCATTATTTTATTTTATCCTTTGATGCCACTTTCTCCCCCTATTCTAGGGAGGGAGGCGCGAGGGAGGGCCTCTCATCGTCCATCATCCCTGAGATACGCATTACCACCCATCTCGAGGAAGGTGAGCGGTGGGAGGCCCACCGTCGCTCCCTAGACATACTCTTCTCCTCCTAAATAGCACTTCAAATTTTTTCTTAAGAAATCATGTAATGTCTTAGATATTTAACCTCAAAACCGACCACCTGGACATACAAAATTTTTCCTTGGACTTCCATCTTCGTTGGTCGTTTTCTATCTTGTGTCATCTTGAGAGGTAAAGCGCGACCTCATGAATAGCAAATGTCTTCGTGTAACTTAATTGGAAACTTCAAATTTTTAGTGACTAATTTGTTTTTCTTTTATTATATTATCCTATATCTCGCTTGGCATAAACTATCAATATTATACACTTTGGCCAATCACTTTATACATCGCTCTACCATAGTTTTGTGGCTTGCTTGCCACTGCCTCATTGTCTAAATAGCTTTGAGGTTATTAACCAATTACAGTTTGTTTTATCGTGTTAACCAAAAAATATTTTCCCAACTAGTAGATACTATATATATGCAGTATGTTTTCTCGTAGATGTTGTATTCGCTCTTCCATTCAGTGAAAAATATTTAACATCTCAAACTGAGACTATACTAACAACAATATTTTGAAATGTAAGTAGCTAGAATTGGTAAAGTGGATATGAACAATATTTTGAAATGTAAGTAGCTAGAAATGTAAGTAGCTAGAAATGTAAGTAGAGTTTGCAGGTTTGCATGTGTGGAGCTTGAAATTACATGCACTCACTGCTTCATCCACTGTTAGATAGATCCATTCTTGACCTATCTCCTCAATCAATCTGTTCCTGTCCATCTTCTTCATCACTTCACTTCCAGGGTTGGCTAACACTAGCTGATCATATCAACAATAAACAATAATGTAAGAATTTGCATTAACATGGAGAAAAATGGTCAACCCTTAATGGACCAAAAGCAAAAGAAAATTATTTCTATATGCTCTGTACCTTGAGCCCTCTTCTGTCGATATTTTTATTGGCTTCTTGGAGCATGCTAATCCCGCTTGCGTCAATGCTTCCAACGGCTGTTTAGAAAACAGTTCTCAATCAGGGTTTTGAACTATGATTACAAACTAGTTTTACATTCCAATTTCTTTATAAAATGTGGATACTTGAGCCATGTTTATGGTCAGTCTTACTTACCACTCATATCTAGGATAGCATATTGTAAACTAGTCTCTCCCATTGATTTTAGCCTTTCTTCTTCCTCATCAATCCACCGCAAGATCCTTCAATGAAGTTATACCCATTTAACATGGCAAACTTTGAAGAGTGAAATATTTTGATGTGTAGTATATCATATTGGGGAATGAATATACCTTTCTCTCAAGTAGCTAGAATTGGCAAAGTAAATGGGAGCATCAATATGGAGAATGATAATTCCTGAGACATTCATAGCAGCTGGGTATTGACCCACATTTCTATAGATCCTGGAATTGGGAATGTTGCCTAGAACATAAGTCTTGGGCCTTGCTACAAACAAGAGCACTCTCAGTACTGGTACTGATATTGCAACCTGCATTCAACAAGTCCATAAACTCAGCAATGTTATTGATGTGCTCGGTTAAGGCCCAACTATGATTGAGATAACTTATGTTCCCATTATACTAAAATGAACAATTAAGGATTAAGGTTTTGTTAAGGTTTGATAACTTACTGCAATGATTAAGCCAATCTCAACACTTCCGAAGACCACACCAACGTATGCACTCATGCAAACCACAAAGTCGAATTTGTCAACCTTCCATAAGTGAATTGCTGCATCATAATCTATCAGACCAAGCATGGCAGCGATAATTATTGACGAGAGCACCACTAGCGGAGTATAATGGAATAGTGAGGTTAAGAACAACAACACTATCATCACAGCTATTGCCATCACAACGTTTGAAACCGTGGACTTGCATCCTGCATTGAAGTTTACTGCAGACCTCGAAAATGGCCCTGAAATTTCAATAAAACGGATCGTTTGTTAGGTCCATTTTAGCCCCACCTCCACCATAACCTGTATTTTAGAGCGGAATGGACAGTCAGGATTAGATGATGAAACAAACCTGTGGTTAAGTAGCAAGAGGTGAAAGAGCCAGCGATGTTCATCATTCCAAAAGCAATCATCTCTTTGTTTCCATCAATGTGATAATTCTTCAAGGTGGCAAAACTTCTCCCAACTGCAATTCCCTCCTGTGGTGAGCATCACAAGAGTGTATTTTAGGCCTAGGTCATTAAAAATCCTAAAATTATGCCAAGCCATATGATGTTACCAAGGATATGATAAGCAACTTACAGCCAGAGCGATGACACTGGTGATAATCCCTGTCTTAATGGCTGTCATTAGATATGGAGACCCAAAAGCCAAATCGGTTATTGATAGTGGGTTTATACCCTTCTTGAGCTCCCCAATCTGACATTAAAACAAATCAAAACTCACAACAATCATCTTCAAGCAAATTATTGAAACAAAAAATATTAGACCTCTGGAAACACTACTCTCGTACGATTGAGAGTAGTAATATTACATTGATATACGATATGTCAACTTTACACAAATAGGGCAGCATCATAGAAGAAAGGATTGTGATTTTGTTTTTCGAGTTAATTTTGGCCTTCTGAGTTTAAAAATAATATTTCGAGAAATATTTTGGTGTGTAAAGGAAAAATGTAAAAATTTTGAGGATACATGAAATATATATAATGAATTTTGAGGGTATATGAAATATGTGAAAAAAATAATTGCAAATAAATAAATAAGCATATTAAATACACTAAATGAAGCTTAAATACCAATAAATGCAACAAACAAAATCCAATATATAATTAAACAATCAGAAGTGGTTTTAAAAATAAATATATAAACAAAATAAATGATAATTAGAAAAGCAGGGGTGGTTTCAAAAATTAATTAATAATTAGAAGAAGTGATAATTAAAAATAATCGAAATTTACCAAACAAATCCTCCAAAATTTTTGAAATTTTTTATTTTTATTTTTGGTAGTTGATTTTTTTTATTTTTACAAAAACAATCTTGAAATAATGGGTTTTATTTCATTTTGTTCCATAGGTCATGGTTTGACAATTGTGTCTCAAATGGTTGAAACCCAGATGAAAAGCAAAAGAAAATTTTCACATAAAAAAGATTAGTCTAGACTTAAGAAGAAATAATAATGCGTGAATGAGAAAGTTAAGTCACACACACACTCACCACTTGAACACCATGTTTTTCAGCATGAGTGAAATAAACAAGAAGACTTCCCAAAATCACACAAACTTTTTTAGTGCATAAAAATAATATTTTTTAGTGTACTGACATAGGCCTAGAATGGGTGGTAAATTGGCTAGCTTTGCATAACTTCTTGGATGGTTTTTGGTTTTTGAAGCGGCGAAATGGGTCGTCCGGGAGAAATGTTTCTTTCAAGGAGGATTTTAGTGAGTTGATGAATGGTTGCGTCGGAGGAATTGCTACGCGTTGTGCACATTTCTTGTCTATTGTCGGAAATATGACATCCGCATTACCCATATCAACTCGGTGGTTGCGCTGGAGGTTGGTGGCGAAGAAACGGTGGTGGTGGTGGTGGTGGTGGTGGTGGTGGAGAGAATGGAAGTTAAGAGTCTAGGATGAAGTGAGGGGGTTATAAAGAGGAGAAACAGCGAGTGCTGTGTGGGACCAATGAGAAGATTGAACACCCATTCTTTTGAACACCCATTTAGTGTTTATTCACTCTATTATGAATTTTTTTTTTGTTAAAAGACCAGTAATTTTGACGATTGCTTATAGTACTAATTAGATCGAATACAATCTCTTGAGTTTAGTTTGTTTGTGAAGTGTAATTTTTCATTTAATCCTATTAATTTATGGATATGTTTATTTGGCTTCCATTAATTTTTGTATTCTAGTCTAATATTCATTATTGTGTGTTCAATTATATTGACTAACAAACCTCATCTAATTTTTTCAAAACGATCAACTTACATGTAAGTGTTTTGCACATGTTTTTATTAAAATCACATAAATCATGTTGTTTGATGATCATATTTGATCCAACGGCTAGGAAAATAGCATATGGATATTTTTTTTATTTTAATTTTTTTAACAAAGAAGATGGTTGTCAATTAAAAGTTATATACAAACCTAAATCATATTGCACATGTTTTACTAAAGTCACATAAATCATGCTGCTTGATGATTATGTTTAATCCAACAGCTAGGAAAATAACATTTGGATCTTTTTTTTTAACAAAGAAGATGGGTGTCACTTTTTTTTTTTTTTTTTTAATAAGAATACTAGGCTTTTTATTACTTGAAAAAATCTTTTACATCAGTTGGGATTACATGATTTACCCGATAAAAAGAACCAGAGGACTTACATCATAGCAAACCCAAAATAAATAGTGACCAAACCCCTAGATCAATGTCTATACTTGCTGTTACTTTTCTTCATTCTAGATGATCGACGAGGATATACCTTGATGTCTCTGAAGTCCGTCGCATGAAATCTTTTCGATATTCGAATTTGGTCTGTCTTTAAACCTGACACTACTCTTGACCTAATGGTGTATTCATCCAAATCTTCTCGGTCTCCATTTTGGTTTCGCTGTTAGCGTTACGAACCAAATAGTTAATATGTTTTATATTCGGTGCTTCAAGTACTATTGCATCCACTAAAGCTTCGTCATCTTGTACAATACCCGCATCTGCTGAAAACCCTACCTTCCGGTCATGCACCTTGTCACCACTCTGAACGCGATTTTGAGCACCAACGTGAGCTCCACTGCCAGAGCCATAGACAAACCCACTGTCAACATGATCATCCTCAGCTACTGCGTCCGCCTTTGTTGGCCCGGAGTTGCTGCCTGAAATCATTGCATTTATCTGTAGAAAAGCATTCCCACTGCTCGTCTTTTTCCCTGGGCTAGAGATCCCAACATCCCCGCCTACAGCCTTGGTCGAAACCCCCTGCGCCCTCCCTGATTCCAATTGGTGAACATACTCATACGCTCTCTGCTGCGGCCTTGAGCTGCTACCTGAAGCATTATCACATTCTTGCATGAAAGCTTGGTCATCATTTGCATTTTTCTTAGGGATCAACTTCTTTGGATCATCATATATAGCATTTGATGTTCTGTTCACCAAACCAACGATTGGTGACGCGACTTGCTCGGACGAAGCAAACTCTGTTATTGGCAGAACACGCTCTGGCTGGGACGAAAGCAAGCCCTGAAATTGTCTCTCCTTGTTTTTGAATCGCTTTTGCAATCTCAACTGCTGTGTACCCCGCCTCAAGAAGTCCTTCCTCCGTTGTTTCTGGTTCTACCATGTCACTGGTTCTACCATGTCACTTAATATTTATATACAAACATAAATCATATGTATATGTTTTACTAAAATCACTTAAATTATTTTGCTTTATGATCATGTTTAATCCGACATAGGAAAATAGCATTTGGATCTACTTTTTTATTTTAATTTTTTTTAAAAGAAGATGGGCGCTATTTAAAAGTTATATACAAACTTAAATATGCATATGTTTTACTAAAATCACATAAATCATATTGCTTAATGATCATGTTTAATCCAACATCGAAAAAATAGCATTTGGATCTCTTTTAATTTCAAATCCCACCTAACAATAAGTTGAATGAAATTTGAATTAATAATGATTAACTATAATGCTAGGGTGAGCTACAACACATTCTATATTCTCTAATGATTAACAACAAGTTCATCGCATGCATAAGAAAACACATTCTATATTCTCCCTCCTTCATGGTTTGCATTAGGGGTGGGCATTTAGGATCGAAAACTCGGATCGATCGGGTCGGTTCGGTTCGGATCGGTTTTAATTAATTAAAAAAATTTCAATTGTAAAAGCCCGGCTCGACCCGAAGTTTCTAGTCCGGGCCTCGGTTTCCCTTTTTGAAACCAGTCGGGTAACCGGCCCGACCCAGGTTAAATAGTTAACTTAAATTGATAACTATCCAGTGTTCAAAATTGAGAACTATCCACAGGTTAAATTGTTCATTGAGGATTAAAAATTGAGAACTATCCACAGTGTTCTCACAGCGAAGATCGACCGAACTATCCAGATTCCAGTCTCCTTACCGCGAAGGCGAAGCTGCAGAGGCTTCTTCTCTTCTCACAGCGCTTCTTCTCTTTTGCGATCGACGCCTCTTCTCTTCTCACGGCGGAGGCGGAGGCCGAGCCGACCCTCCCATCTTCTCTCTCAGCAAAGGCGGAGGCAAATCTGAGATCTCAGCGAAGGTGGAGGCCGAGCCGCCTCCCTCTCCCTTCCCTTCCCCGCCTTTCCCTAAATGCATTTTCTCTTCTCACTGCGAAGGCGGACCCTCCCATCTTCTCTCTCAGCGAAGGCGGAGGCCGAGCCGCCTCCCTCTCCCCTCCCTTCCCCGCCTTTCCCTAGATCTTGATCTTGATCAGATCAGATTTGAGATTCTTCAGAGATTTTACCATGACCCAGATATGAGATTCTTCAGAGATTTTACCATGATTAGATCAGATCTGTAATGTGTAATTCTCATTTGTATCACAATCTGTAATGTGTGTAACACAATTTGTAGTGTGTAATGCTCATTTTGAGTTTGTTTGAATTAATGGACTTTCAGGGGCAAAATGTGGTCTAATTTGTAGTGTGTATGCTCACGTTGCTCTTAGGATCGAGACCGGCCTGAAGCCGGCCCGTATTTCGGTTAACCAGGACTTCGATTAACCGGTCAATCCGATCCGATTTCGGGTCTCATAAACAAAGGTCCAAATTTTTCAGGCCGATTTTCGATTTTTACATTTTGGGCCGGTTACCCGTACTTGCCCAACCCTAATTTGCATAAAAGGCTACGTGTTTCAAAAACATGTATGATTAAAATGCCAAACCGGAACCAATCATACAAACCATAAAATATAAGGGTTCACCCAAAAACATATTATTAATCATAAATCTTTGTTTTATATAATCATATCGATCAGGGAGTCGCTTATCCAAGAAACAATAATAATATTATGTCTGAACCTAATAATTTTGTGATCTTGACAATTCAAGATCTACACAAATATTAGTCGGCTATTTGGACTTTTTAATATCTAATTAACCATTTTAATTTTTTTTTCGAGTTTTATGACACATGTGCAAAGCATAGGAGTTAATCAAAATGGCTCAAGCCGTTGAAGAGTAACGATCGTTGAGCTCATATGTGGGTCCATTGTAACAGTCAATAATTGACTGACACCATCCATTAAGAGCATCCACAAAATGGTAAAATAAAAATTAGTTTGATCAAGCTATGGTCACAATCTTAATGCAAATTTTAGAATCCCAGTGCGCTCAAAGGAGCATTGAGACTTCTTATGTAAACGTCCGCGAAAAATAATACACTCTGATCAGGCACAGTTCCGAGGGTACCCGATATCTTTTGACGAATTTAGATTAGCTTGGTAGTTTGAATGTAGTTTTCGTTTTGAAGATGTTTGAGTTCCGAACTCCGCCCATGCCTACATATGCTTGTTTTAATTTTTCTCACTTTTTCTTAATCTCAATAAAATACAAAGCCCATTCTATAGTTTCGCTTAGGGTCGACCATTTTTTGAACTCGGTCAGGGGAATACGTATAGGTCGTCTTGTTTGGATGTCTTTTTTGTGCTTTGTTCTGATTTGTTACATTTCTACTCTTTCTATGAATTGTGTTTGTTGTTGTGTTAAAAAAAAAAAAAAAAAAAAAAACCTCCAAACAAGGCAGCCTAGACTTATTCCTGCCAAGAGTCAATTTATACAAAACTTATCTTTAGGTTTTCGGTTAAATAAATACACAAAACTATTATACGTAACTTTGACATTCCTTGACGTGGATATTATATGTCATCTGATTCACTTAATCAAGAAAGTCTAATCTTGGTTGATTTACATTTGATTTTAAAATAAATAAAGATTTAGGAGAATTATAAGCAGGCAATATTTGATCAATCTTCAAGCTCAGTGTTCATGAACTAGTCCTTAATTTAATTATTTGCACTTGGTTGTCATCCGGACTGATAAAACAAATTTAATCGAACTTAAACCAAATGAAACGTGTTCTTAATGACATTGCCGCTGTGTCATTGCACCATACATGAATCTAGCTATTAAAATTAATTTTTTTTAAATGATCAAATAATCAATTACTCAACCTAAAACGTGATTAGCAAGAACGTTATAAGCTAATAAGGAAGTTGAGTTGGTGCGGAGTGTACAAACCATTAGAACTGTGTGGAGATTTCTTTTCCCCTTTTCGCCGTAAAAAAAAAAAAAAAAAAAAGCCTTTTGGTGTGGAGCTTGTAAACTAGCACAAACATCATGTAGTCATTTGTGGTAGCTCAAAAAGATTGTGAAGAGTGATCATCATATCATTGATTTGAGTTGCTGTTTGACTTTGCTTTTGCTTTTTAGTATTTTCTTTGAACCCGTATAAATGGCGAGGAATCCAGCGAGGACCCTCCATCCCCTTCGGGATGTGCGAAGGGGATGGAAGGCATGCATTTCGAGGGGGATGGAGGGTTGCACCCCCTTCCCTCGCCATTTAGAATTTCTGATTTTCTTTCCCACTTCCATGGAAATTCTTAATTCTCCTACATTTTCGGTGATGAGCTATAGTGCTAGGATGATGGTGAAGCTTTCACTACCAAAAAAAACTTTAATAGTTACGGAAACTAGTGACGGTTTTTTGATACCGTCGCTAATTATACGATTAGCGACGGCAAAAAATCGTCGCTAATTGCTTTCAATGCTATTTCAACCCATAATTATAAAAATTCATCGCAAAATATTTAGCGATGGCTTAAAATTGTTGCTAATTCTTGTATTAGCGACGGTAATTTAGTCGTCGCTAAGATTTACAAATAAAAATAATTAGCGACGGCAAAAAATCGTGGCTAATTGGTTTTTTTTTTAAAATTAACACTAAAGAGTTTAGCTACGACAATTTACCATGGCTAATTGGTTTTAGATTTTATTATTAGCGACGACAAAAAACCGTGGCTAATTGGTTTTTTTTATTTTTAAATTTAAACACTAAAGAGTTTAGCTACATTAATTTACCGTGACTATTTGGTTTTTGATTTTTTTTATTAGCGACGGCAAAATGCCGTGGCTAATTGGTTTTTGATTTTTTTTATTAGCGACGGCAAAAAGCCATGGGTAATTGATTTAAAAAAAAAAATTTAACACTAAAGAGTTTAGTTGCAGCAATTTACCGTGGCTAATTGGTTTTTTATCAGATCGAAGAATATCAGATAAAATCATATCAAATCAAATAATATCATATCAAAGCAGATCAGATCAAAGAATATCAAATCAGATCAAAGAATATCAGATTAAAGCAGATCAAAAAAGATCAAAGAAGATCAGATCAAAGAAGATCGGATCAGATCAAAGAAGATATTTCAACCAAAGTTTCACTTGCTCTCCCCTCCTTATTTCACTCCTTTGCATCTGATCTGATCTTCTTTGATCTGATTTTCTTTGATCTGATCTGATCTTCTTTGAGATGATCTTCTTTAATCTTATTTGATCTGATCTTCTCTGATCTTCTTTGATCTAATCTGATTTTCTTTAATCTGATCTGATCTGATCTTTGTTATCTTATTTGATCTGATTTTCTATGATCTTCTTTGATCTGATCTGATCTGCTTTGATCTGATATTCTTTGATCTGATTTGATATGATCTTCTTCGATCTGATTATATCTTCGCTCGATCTAATCTTATTCGATCTGATTAAAAATCAATTAGCCACGGTAAATTGTCGTAGCTAAACTCTTTAGTGTTAATTTTTTTTTAAGTAATTAGCCACGGTTTTTTTCCGTCGCTAATAAAAAAATCAAAAACCAATTAGGCACTGTAAATTGCCGTAGCTAAACTCTTTAGTGTTTTAAAAAAAAAAAACCAATTAGCCACGGCTTTTTGTCGTCGCTAATAAAAAATCAAAAACCAATTAGCCACGGTAAATTGCCGTAGCTAAACTCTTTAGTGTTAAAATATTTAAAAAAAAAAACCAATTAAATCAAAAACCAATTAGCCACGGTAAATTGATGATCCGCGTGAAACCTCATCTCAACCGTCAATAACACCCAAAAATTTAGCTCAATCAAACGCATTAAACCAAACCACGTCACCGATCCGCGTGAAACTAACACAACCAATCCCTTTCAATTACCTTTCTCTATATAAATTTCAATTTTTTCTACAAACCAACTTAAACAAAAAATTTCTCTCAACAAAATTTTTTCTCTCAACGTCCAGAGAAGAAACCCATAGAGGAGAAGTCCGCCGCTTCCTCGACACCGATCCCGGCCGCCTCCCTCGACATCGATCCCGACCGCCTCTCTCTCCCCTCCCTACCTCCGCCGCCCCTCTCTCGAAAATCCGAGATCTCGAAAATCTGAGATCTCTGAGTTCTGAGACCCGAAATCTCTGATCATGGAGATCTGAAATCTCAGATCTCGAAGATCTATGATCTCCGATATTCTATAGATCGAATTTTTTTATTTTTTTCATTTTTGTATTGATTCTTTGTAATTTTTTTAAATTTTTGTATGATATTCTAGAGACTGTCTAATTTTTGCTATAATTTTGATCAATTATATTTAGTTCTGGTAGTTGATATTAATTTTCAAAATGGACGATTATTAATTAATAGCTAATTTCATTATAAAAAATGAATTATAATTTGTAAAATTCATTTGTCAATATGATTTGCAACAAAGTTGTCCCTAAATAGCCACGGCAAATATCGTGTATGTTTTGTCAGTTAGATTTGCAATTTAGTGAGGGCAAAAAACCGTCGCTAAATAGCCAAGGCAAAAAATAGTCGCTAAATAGCATTAGCGACCGCAAAAAACCCTCGCTAAGTAGTGACGGCAAATAAACGGTCACTAAATAGCCACGGCAAAAAAAGGTCACTAAATAGCGACGGCAAAAAACCGTCGCTATTTAGCAAAAACTATCGCTATTTTACAATTAGCGACAATCTTCGTCGAAATTTTCAGCAGTTTTAGTGACAAAATTTTTTGAGTTAGCCACGATTTTTTTGCCGTAGCTAATTAGCGACGAGATAGTTTACCGTTGCTGATTCAAATATTGACGGTATTGCGACGATTGTTGTGCCGTGGCTAAATCATTGTAGCGTTGCGACAATTAAACTAGCGATGGTAATGCGGCTATTTTTAGCCGTTGCTGAAACGCCTTTTTCTTGTAGTGTTTTTTGATTTCCCACAAGCATACTCACTAATTGTTTCATTACCATAATGTTTGTTTAAATATTTATGAATGGATCTGAATATTTTTTGAGCGCGTCCTATAGCCCCTATCAAAAGGGAGCTATAATCCAGCTTAAGAAAAGGTGGCGCCTTCATTTCTTCTCAAAGGACGCTCTGTCAAATACTAATTAGCTACATAAAATCTTGGGGTTTTACAATAGATTTTGTGTAATGATGGTGGATTCTCCAATGTGTACTGATTACATGGGTAAAAATTAACACCCTTAATTATAACAGGCTAACTATTTCAATGGGGGGAGGAAGTAATGTTATGGTGCCTAGTTGGGTGCCTGGAAGAGTAATGCTTCGGTGCCTGATAGCACCCTAGAATTAGCCAGGAGGAAGAATACTGACTAAAGCACATGTATATTATATAAAAATTGTTTTAATTTCCATTAGGGTTATTTGTCCAAAATCAATTCCATGTACTAATATTGTGACTTGTAGAGTTAACACAAGCTAGGTATCATTAGGGTTGACTTGTATGTATTTAATGGCATGGAAGATACCATGAGCGAGCTTTCCATTTTCTGTATCAAGAATGAGAATCCATGTTTTTATACATGTGGCTATAGAGCCCACACCCTCTAGTATTTGGGAATTGGGACATATAAAGCAATATAATGTTCCAAAGACCATGGGCTTTAATTGTGTTGCCAAAATTTGTTCCAAAAAATTGGGTCCCAATTGTAGTATGGTATGGGAACACTGTTCTTTGCATCACAATGAAATTATTGTGTTTAAAGACAGGGAAGGGGGCCTTTGAGACAATGGAGAAGGGTTTTGAGTTTTTGAGTTTTGTTTTGTTTGAACCCGATAGGCTATGATTGCTTTCATCAAACGTTTTACATAAAAATCATCAGATACACAAACCCAAAGCCTAGCTTCAAAGTGCTGTGCCACCCGCTCATCATTGTAGACCAGCTGAGCAAGAGTCGTTTTCCCAAGTCCACCAATTCCAAGTAGAGGGCATACAGAGATATCTTCGAGACTGTTCACATTGTTCAGCAGCAGAGTCACCAAGTTCTCTTTGTCTTCGTCCCTCTCATAAACTTGTGGTTCAGTTAACATGGAGCTAGTCAAAAAGCTCTCTCTCATCTGCTAGGGTTGGGAACAAGATCTGCTAAGGTTGGGAACCAACCGCCGCCGCCGCGACGAGGGGCTCTGCTAGGGTTGGAAATCCTCCTTCACCTTCGCAAGACCGACCGGCCTGTGACGGCTTTAAGACGCTCGCGATTTGCGAACGAGATCTGAGGAGCAGCCGCCGCCAACAATCCAGGCTGCGAGATCGACCGACCGCGTTTCTTCACGGACGCGAGATCGATCGGTTTCAAGGCCGACAAGAACCTGAACCGCCGCCGCGAGGGGAAACAACCGCCGCCATTCAGGCATTTCAAGGCCGCGAGACCGGCCGCCTGTTTTGCCTCTTCCTGGAGATCGACCGACCGCCGCTCACGGCCGCACGACAGACCGGCTATCACCTTCTTTCACCTTTCTCTCTGCCTAGCCGCCGGCTTTGGCGACGGGAGACGGGTACAGGGTGATCCGACAGGACAGCAGCCATCCGCTAGCCGGACTGACATCTGGATGTGATGTGCACGGGCCCAGTCTCCACCCCTCCCCCCACGGGACCGGGTCATGGGGATTCTAGGCCCTCTTTCGCCTAGATTTTGGGAAAAATTTTGGTGGCTGACGTTGTGGAGACTCCGATTGAAGGCACTAGATTCCGTAAAGAGGGAGCTCCCGCAATTGGCATTACGGCAACAGATGAGTTCCGTGGGGAGGCTTTTATGGAAAAACATGTGATCGTTTTAAAATTCTCTAGTTACCGCCCAACATTGGAAGACATCCGAGATTCGATTCACAGAACTTGGGGAATTATGGGAGATTTTTCGCTCGGCTTACTCAATCAACGTCATGTGTTAGTTCGTCTTCAATCGGAGGAGGAAGCAAAGAAAGTTTTGTCGCGGGATTCCTCTTTGATTCGTGGCGTTCGTTTCAAAGCATTTCGTTGGCATGATGGCTTTAGTATGAAGGAGGATTCGATATCGGTGCCACTGTGGGTAGAGTTGCCTAACTTACCTTTACATCTTTTTCATCCCCCTATTTTAAAAGCTATTGTCAATTCTTTTGGTGTTTTTTTGAGAATGGATGATCATACTAGATGTTTATCGCGTCCGGGCTTTGCCCGCGTGTGTGTTGAGATGGCTTTGGCGGACAAATTACCAAACAAAGTATGGATTGATAGGGCCAATAATAGAGGTTTTTGGCAGAAGATTGAGTACCCAGGTTTCAAATATTGTGACTTTTGTTCTTTGCTCGGGCATCAGGAAAGTGTTTGTCGCAAGAAGCTAGGCATTAAGGGCGGTGGCCGGGTTTCAGAACTAGGTAATGTTGAGAAGGTAGCCAAATCAAAGACCGAAAGTAACAATACCAGACAACAATATGTTCCCGTGATCAGAAAAGGAAATTCTTCGAACTCGGAAGTGGGTGTGAGTGGAACAAAAAATAGCAAAGGCGAGGAGATTTCGGACGGAGTCGGGGATCGAAAGCAGGTGGCCATTGACCCGGTTAAGGTGGGTTTGTCTAACACTTTTGAGGCATTGATGGAGAATATTGAGCAAGATGAAGGTCCTACAGCGGAATTACAAATAGCGGGTCACAAATTAGAGCATGCTAAAATCGGGGTCCAGCATGAGTCTACGGAGGAATGCTTACTAGAGGCGGATACAACTTCAGAAATTGATAATGTTCTTGGACAACAACAAAAGTTACCCCTACACGAAGATGAGATAAATCCGGAAACAAAGGACAATCCTTCTATTCAAAGTGCAGCGTCGCCAACTGTGACGAATGATTTCACATGTGAAACTCAGTTTGGGCAGACTGTTTCAGAGTCGCAGAAGCCAGTGCTCTACCCTTCAAGAGGGGCCATGATTTCTCCTCAGCCACCGATCTGCCTCAAGCCAGAGGCCATGGTCTCGCCCATGCCAGCGCCATGCACCAAGGCTGTGGACGTG